>JAUMHE010000077.1:329212-341159 GCA_032359235.1 Enteromius mattozi
ACAAACGTAGCACAAACGAATGGCATAGTTTTGGACATTATTTCTTTTTATGGGGTGCCAACTTCACGGAGGTCATCTACCTCTGCTCTTCACCTTTCACTCTCCCATCTTGACAAAAAAGACACTTATGTAAGAATGCTGTTTATTGACTTCAGCTCAGCGTTCAACACAGTCATTCCCCAGAAACTGGTAAAGAAGTTGGACCTACTGGGAATAAAGGAAGTGGAACCACTCTCTAATTGGATCTTGGACTTCCTGACTGACAGGCCCCAGTCTGTCTCCATAGGAAACAACTCTTCCAGGGTCCTCAGTCTGAGTACAGGCTCGCCTCAGGGCTGTGTGCTTAGTCCGCTGCTGTTTACCCTGCTAACACATGACTGTACTGCACAGTACAGCTCAAATCACATCATCAAGTTGACAGATGACAGATGACACAACAGTAGTGGGTCTCATCACCAACAACGATGAGTCTGAATACAGAGAGGAGGTATAACACCTGGTGGACTGGTGTCAGAACAACAACCCGTCTCTAAATGTTCAGAAGACTAAAGAGATGGTTGTTAACTTCAGGAAGAGCTCAGCGGCACACACCCCACTGCACATCAGTGGTTCTGCTGTTGAGATGATCAACAGTGTGAAGTTCCTGGGTGTACACATATCAGATGACCTCTCCTGGAACCTGAACACCACTGCCATCACAAAGAAGGCCCAACAACATCTTCACTTTCTTTGGAAGCTGAAGAAGGCCAGCCTCCCTCCTCCCATCCTCACATCATTTTACCAGGGAACCATTGAGAGCGTCCTCTGCTGCTACATCACTATCTGGTACGGGAACTGCACTTTCACTGATAAGAAGTCTCTGCAGCAGATAGTGAGGACATCAGAGAGGATCATTGGAGGCCCTCTCCCACCCATCTCCCACCTCTACGATAAACACATCATCCGACATGCGAACAGCATAGTGAAGGACACTTTCCACCCCTCACATGCACTGTTCTCCCTCCTTCCATCTGGCAGATGGTTTCGCAGCATCAAAACCACAACGGCCAGACACTGCAAGAGCTTCTTCCCACAAGCAATCAGAGCCCTCAACTCACTGCCACCAAGGGACTGATAAACAAAAATCACTTTTACAACCAAAAACATAAACACTTTTGCAAACATCAAGACCTCAACCAGTGAAAATATGCACCCATGCACTTTCCTCGTCACTCTTACTGCTAAAAATGTGTCCGTTTCTGTAGCAGCACTGATAGACTCGGGGTCAGCAGGAAATTTCATTGCTGGACAGCTAGCTCGACGACTGGGACTTAAAACCGTACCCACTAAACGCAAGTATCAAGTGCAATCCATCACTGGAAAACCGCTGTCGGATCAAGATGTGCAACGCCGCGCCGGACTGGTTGTTTGCGCATGGGCATATGTCATGAGAAGGAAATCTGTCTTTTGGTTCTGGAGGGCTCCACGATGGATTTGGTGCTAGGGCGTCCGTGGCTAGCGAAGCATGAACCCATCCTCTCCTGGGGCTCAGGGAAAATCATCAAGTGGAGTCCTCAGTGCTGGCCGGAGTGCTTCCCTAACCTACCCCTGCGACCGTCACCTACCATTCAAGTATGTACCACCTCCATAGAGAGTCCTGTTGAGAAGCAATCCATTGAAATTCCCCCAGAGTATAGTGCTTTTCAGGATGTCTTTTGCCCCAGGAGAGCGTCTCACCTGCCACCACATCGCCCATGGGACTGTGCAATCGATCTGCTCCCGGATGCCCAGGTGCCTAAAGGAAGGATCTACTCACTCTCCATCCCCGAAACTCAGGCCATGGAAAGGTACATCAAGGAGGCCCTTGCACACGGCTACATCCAACCATCCACGTCCCCTGCTGCTTCGAGTTTCTTCTTCGTGGTGAAGAAGGACGGCGGGCTTTGCCCGTGCATCGATTACCGGGCCCTAAACGAAGTGACTGTACCTTTTAAATATCCTTTGCCCCTGGTTCCTGCTGCCCTAGAGAAACTAAGGGGCGCTACCATATTCACCAAGCTCGACCTTCGCAGCGCGTATAATTTAATAAGAATTCGTTCTGGGGATGAATGGAAGACCGCATTCATCACCCCAACGGGGCACTACGAATACTTGGTCATGCCATATGGGCTTGCGAACGCACCCTCAGTCTTCCAGGAATGCATGCACGACATCTTCCGTGAGTACCTGAACCAATTTGTAGTCATTTACATTGAAGACATTTTAATTTATTCCTCCAGTCTGCACGAGCACCGTATTCACGTCACCAAAGTACTCACCAAGCTGAGAGAGCACCAAATGTTTCTGAAGGCAGAAAAGTGCTCGTTCCATCAGCCGTCGACCCAGTTCCTCGGGTACAACATCGACCCCTCAGGGGTGAGTATGGACCGTGGTAAGGTGGAGGCAATCACTAACTGGCCAAAACCTACCTCCATAAAGGAACTACAACGGTTTTTAGGTTTCTCAAATTTCTATTGCAGATTTATTGAAAATTATAGCATGTTAGCGAGCCCCCTGACCACTCTTTTAAAAGGCAAACCCAAGATGCTGGCATGGACCCCCGAGGCTTCCCAGGCTTTCCAGAGCCTCAAAGTTGCTTTTACCACTGCCCCTATCCTCACTCACCCAGATCCCATGAAACGATTCGTCATTGAGGTTGATGCCTCGACCACTGGAGTGGACGCAGCGCTTTCGCAGCAGCAGGGGAACCCTCCGCAGTTAAAGCCGTGTGCATACTTCTCCAAGAAACTGACCTCGGCGGAGAGAAATTACGACATCAGCAACCCGAGAACTCCTCGCGATCAAGCTGGCCTTGGAAGAGTGGAGGGGCGCACAGAACTCTCTGCGCCAAACCACCACGGGTCTCACACCATTCCAGTGCGTACTCGGCTTCCAGCCCCCACTCTTCCCCTGGTCCGGCGAACCATCAGACGTCCCTGCCGTGGATTACTGGTTCCGGGAGAGCGAGAGGGTCCGGGATGCAGCTCATCAACATCTCTAAAGGGCAGTGCGTAGGCAGAAGACCACCGCTGACAACTGGCGCTCCGAAGTTCCAGCTTACCAGGTTGGACAACAAGTGTGGTTATCCACCAGGGACCTGCGCCTACGCCTGCCCTGCCGGAAGCTGAGTCCCAGATATGTTGGTCCCTTCACCATCAGGGAGCAGATCAATCCGGTCACTTTCCGCCTTCAGCTTCCCTCTCACTACAGAATTCACCCCACATTTCACGTTTCCCTTCTGAAACCTTGTCATGACCCTCTGCTTCCTCCCACAGAGCCTGGTGTTGAAGAACCCCCTCCTCCCATGGTCGTCGAAGAGGGCACTATCTACAAGGTCAAGGACATACTGGATTCCCGGCGTCGTGGTGGTCGACTTGAATACTTACTGGACTGGGAAGGCTACGGTCCGGAGGAAAGGTCGTGGGTTCCTAGAGAGGACATCCTAGATGAAACACTGCTGCGAGAATACCATGAAACTCACCCTCATCGTCCGGCTCCCCGAGGCAGAGGTCGGCCACCGTGACATCGGAGGGGCCCGGCTTCGGGAGGGGGCCCTGGAGGGAGGGGGGGGGGGGGGTAGTGTTACATCCACACCAGGCTCCCCCCTCACTTCCACTCAGCGCTCACTTTTCCCTGAATATTAACGATCCACACCTGTCATCACCACCTGTCCCCAATCAGCAGCACCACACAAAAGCCACACTCACCTGCACCTTCACTGTCCGAGCTCGTTCGTACGTAAGTGGACTCAAACCAGCTTTCTGTGACAATATACTTACATGTGCTCTTACCTGTTCCTCTCCAGTGTGCTCCTTGATCCTCTGTGTCTCCATCCCATCCTTGTGTTCCTCTCCTCGTCAGCGTTCTGGATTTGTGGTGTGTGGTTGTGGTCGCCTGTCTGTTTCTCCGTCAGCCCCCGCCTGGAAGTTATAAAGAGACTTTTCAGTTTGATGCCAGAGAGCCCTAAGTTGCCTTATATTCTTTCGTTTGCCTTACCTCATTGACTTTTATGTTGGATTTCATTCTCTGTTAATAAAGCCTGTTAATACTTACCTCTGCCTCCGTCCGCTTCCTAACACTTAACAATACTCATCAAAAGACTCAATAATAACAACACAAACTCTCACAAATGCACTACAAACTCGACCTTGGAACAATATACTTATTACCTCACCTCAGTCACATGTTTACTGAACTCATCTACCGCATGTAGTACTGTATTTTCACATTTTACAACTTGCACATGTTTTGTCTTCTCTACAATATCCTGGCCATAACATGGACCTAGTATTAAATACCACCTGCCTTACATCTCACTTTACTGTAATTGCACACGATCACTTTGTATTGTCTCTTGTCCTGTCTCTGTTTATTGTATTTAAAAATTTAGTTAGTTTTATTTATATTGTAAATTGCAGTTATATATTTCTTGTAGATATTTTTTTGATATTCTTTATAAATGCACCATGGGGGGCTTGGTGAAACGGCATTTCGATACACTTTATACTGTGTATATTGTTGTATTGACAATAAAAGATATTGCATCTTAAATCTTGAATAAAAATGACACGATTAGTGTCTGTAAAACTCAGCATTGTAGCTATTGAGATGTGTGAACCAGGATCACAGAGCCCATCAGGCGCTCTCTATTAAGCGGGAGTGCAGACAGTTAATTTCTCATTTTATTATTGTTTGCAGGGGCGCCTGCAGCGAGTTGATCATGCATGCGGTAGCCTATAATAAATCAGGGGGTGTGCTAGAGATGTAGGCAGGTATTTGTGAGTGCAGGTGCGACCTAAATTAATATTTATGAGATAAACTAATATTTCACGGGTAGGTTACAGAATTTATTCATACACAAAAGAAAGCTCTGTCTATAGGCTCTGCCTCGGTATGATTTGCGTCAAGCCATACATTAATATGGCTGTTTGATGAAGAGAAAGATATCAAATGTTGTAAAAAAATAATTTAACTAGTAGAGGCGGAGGACTCTTATTATGTTTTAATGTTTGGCTGACCAATCAGCGGAGAAGGGTGTTTTACTCCGCCCACATGTAGAGATCAAACATTCAAGCGGTTTACACGCTTTCTGTCCCTGAAAAAAACAAAAAACAAAAAAAATGGAGCAGAATTCTTGTTTTTTCATTTTGTTGGAACAAATTAAAAAATTTTCACTTTTTCAATACAATATTAAAAAAACTAATTATCCGAAGGTATAAATAAATGAAGTGACTTGTGGCCAGGTATGGTGACCTGTACTTGGATTCATGCTCTGCATTTAACCCATCCAAAGTGAACACACACACACACTGTGATCACACACCCGGAGCAGTGGGCAGTCAATACTGTGGCACCCCGGGAGCAGTTGAGGGACCAGTGCCTTTCTCAAGGGTCTCACTTCAATGGTTGGTATACTGGCATCAACATTGACAGAGGAACTGTTCACTGCTCAGTCATGTTGAGCTGCCTTCAGATCATCAGACTCATGTTCAGAATTGTTTTATTTATTATTTAATACTTCTGACAGGTCTGTAGTCATTTAGTCTTGAGATCCTGGGTTTTTGAGGACGGGAATGACGGTGGAGGTCTTGAAGTGTGCTGGTACATGGCATATCTCCAGAGCTTGCATGGGTTCTGTCTCTTTAAGACACTATTTAAGGGTCGTTGAGCTCCTGCTGAGGTGATGGTGGAGGAGCTGGTGGTGGTGTCAGGGGGGATGGTGATCAGGGGCGTAGCAAGCTTTTCAAAAGTGTGGGGGATGAATGTGGTTTGTTTGTTAACAATAAAAATGATGAATACAATGACAGAAGGGTACAAAAGGTATTAACATACAATATATAAAAAGCTTTCAATTTAAATGAGTGATAGTGATACTAGACTGATACTAAAAACACACTCAGAACTAGGGATGTCCCGATCAGGTTTTTTTGCCCTCGAGTCCGAGTCATTTTGAGTATCTGCCGATACCGAGTCCCGATCCGATACTTCTATAATACATAAAGAAAGCATAAAGAAGAGCGAAGAAACAGATACAGGATGTTCATTATATTCGGGACCGTTGCTAGAAAATCTTCAATGGGGGGGCATTTCGTTTTCATAGGGGGGCACACTTTATGATCTCAGAAATAGACATTCACCAAAACAAAAACAACCTGTAGCTATTATTATTTAAATCGATCAAATTTTATATTAAACAGATGGTCTGCGATGGTCTGTTGACTTTTGAGTGCCATATAATCCATTAAAATTTTGAATAGAAGGAAGTGGTCCCATGCAATCAACAATAAGATGTTCAAATGGTTTACAGTCAGCTAGAATTGGTTTCAAAGGTACAGGTTTCAACGCTTGATTTGGCTTACTTGTAAGTTGGCAGGTCTTACAGTTCTTAATATAAGAAGAAACGTCCCGCTTTAGACGCGGCCAAAAGAAATATCGCAACAAGCGATCATAAGTTTTCCGCACACCTTGATGACCAGCTTGTGCGACTTCAATCACTGTATGTCGAAAATTAGCAGGAACCACCAACTGGAAAATAGGATCTCCAACAAAGTCACCTTTGTAAGGAATCCACTTCCTCAGCAACACTCCATCACTGACCACATAACCACGAGCAAGGTTACCCACTTCTGCTGGAGTAACAGCACTCTGAAACAGTACATCCAAAAAGGAATCTCTGCGCTGCTCCCTTCCAAGTTCCTCTGCTGACATAGGAAAATGCAGTGCAGACAAATCAGAAATAAACAAATCAGTACAAGCTTTATTTGACTGAATTTCCTTTTGAGAAATCATTTCATTCTCTCGCTGCTTCATTGCGCGAGTTACTACACAAGCATCATCTTGATGGTGTTCGATTTCATTCTTATCTGCAATAACTATTGGGAACAATGAACTATCAGCCCAAACACGCCCACCTACCAGTCCGTTTCCTAAAAAGATATGAACTCCTTCAATTGGTAACGCTGGCCGTACTCCTATTACCATATCACCTTGAATCAGCTCAGACTGCAGTTTCACTCTATGAAGAGGTACAGACAAAATATTCAGTCCTATACCCTTAACTAGCACGCTCTCACCAGTATGTGATTGCGGAGAAAAAGGAAGAACAGACTCCAGAATGAACGAATCCATTGAACCAGTGTCCCTTAATATTTTCACAGGAACTTTCTTCTCCTCTCTTAAAGATATCCAACGTTCTGAAATAAAGGGCGAGTAAGAAGACAAAAATTCACCCCCGAAAGTCAGACTTTTAATTTCCTCAGACCGAGCTGATGATACCGAAACAACGGAATTAACAGGTGAACGTGACATAGTGCGTTTATCTTTATTCTTAAGTACTGGACAGTCCAACTTCCAATGCCCCTTCTCCCGACAGTAATTGCATAGCTTACTCGGATCAAATTTCCCTATGAATACCCGCTCGCTTTTAACTGGAGTTTTTACAAATGAGGTAAAGTGAACATCACGAACATGTGTATCAACAAAAGCGGATTTATGTGTCAGTACAAAATCGTCAGCTAACATTGCCGCCTCCTCAGCAGTTTCAACACGGTGCTCATTGATATATGTAACAACACGGTTTAGAAGTGAGTTTTTAAATTGCTCTAAAACCGCCAAGTGACTTAGATATTCAAATGTCTCAATATCTAATGCTGCGCACCAACGATTCAAGTTTGTCCTCAAATCTCTGACAAATTCTAAATGTGTTTGGATGTCATCTTTTCTCTGGAAATGAAAACGCTGTCTGTAAGCTTCTGGTACGCACTCATAAGCTTTTAGGATTACAGATTGAACTTTATGGTAATCTCTACAATCGTCAATCGACATTGAAGAGAAAACTACCTGTGCTTTCCCTGATAAAACACACTGAAGCAAAGCTACGCAGTCATCATTTGACCAATTCATCCTTTCTGTCATACGTTCGAACAAGTTAAAAAAAGTATCCGGGTCTTCGTCATTAAACTTTGGAATTAATTTTAAGAATGAAGTAAGCGAAAAAGACATACCTTGCTCCGCACCAGAGCTAGACAGCCTACCCTCTTTCACCAGTTTCAATTTGAGGGTTTCCACCTCAAGTCTCGCTTTTTCCAGTTCCAACTTATACCTTCAGAGCATTGTTTTAACTTTTCGTGCTCCATCTGCAAAAGTAGTAACTCTTTTTGCTGTTCAAAAGACAAAGTCGTTTGTAAATTAGATGCACCTGCTGAATTAGACTCCTCCATATTGGACTTTAACAAGCCTTTTCCAATCAACTCAGTTCTCAAAATAATTTTCACATTTTCTTTTAGCAAATCTTTTATCCTTAATTCCTATTTCATAATATTCTGCTATTTTTAACAATTGTTCCTTAGAACATCTTTCTAAAATTTCATTAGAAGGTGAAGTCCTAAACAAATCAAAATCGTCCATGAAAATTCACCACAAAATAATCCAAATTTACACTGTGCTATCAAATAACGAGAGATCCCTCTAACTACCTATCCAAAATTCTAACTACCTCAACCCTAGTCTTCATGCGATTACTTGTGGGGGGTATTTATGCACTATAGCCCGTTGGGTAAAAACGCAACCGGTACCACCAGCGACGCTTTCAACACCACAGATGTGCCCCCGAGATAAATACTACTACCCACGTTCACCGCAACACTACACCAAAAAAAAACAAACACGACACGTTTCAAAAGAAACATGCCGCTATTCCTAACAGGGAAACTCACGTTCAAAAGACAATATTGCACAGGTGTACTTACCAACTGGTGATTCAACACGACGACTAAACAAATTTGAGTCTGTTCACATGCATCCCTATAACTAATTATTCAAAATTAAATTTCTCTTATATTAAATTAAACTAGGACGAGCCCCCGTTTTTTTACGACCCGTGGCTCAAAGGGAAGCAACAAAGGAGGGACGCACGGAAACATAGGACTGAATTGGAAAAGGCTTTATTTAATTTAAACATAATTAACCAAAAAGAAAAGAAAGGAATAACGAAACATAATAATGTACCTGCATACGTCAAAGTCAGTGTGTAGCGCAAGGTGCCTGAGTGCAACATTGTAATCTACTGTTGGTGCAGTGTCAAAAATGCTAAACGTAACCAAACTCCAACCAAAGTCCAAAACTCAACCCCCATATGCCGCCATGATCGCTCTTTTAAGAGAGCACTCGGAGCGCAGCGGCAGGTGCACTCAATCTGCAATTGTCGCGAGTAAAACCGCCAATCACATCTCACAGGCTCAATGACGGGGCCGTCACATAGGTTACAATACGTTCCGGTAAGCAGTTTTTAATTTCTTCTAAAAGTATCACCTTATAGAGCTCTTTGTAAGTTTTTACCTTCATAGAAGCACACCACCGATCAAAAAGGGATTCCTTCTCAAGCACGAATTAGACATATGTCATGTCATCAGTTTTTTGAATAGTACGAAATTTTTGATGATACGCCTCAGGAACTAGTTCATACATTCGGAGTACGGCAGCTTTCACTTGGTCGTAATCAAGAGATTCTTCTACTGTCAACGAAACATAAGCTTCTTGTGCTTTCCCTATCAGAACACACTGCTGTAACGTAGGCCAGAAATTTTCCGGCCACTTAAGATTAATAGCAACACGTTCAAAAAGAGCAAAGAACTTATCGGAGGACACAGATATTACGACTCACGTCGAAATCAGGAGCTTCAACCAAACCTCTATCACGAGCTTTCAACTCGATTTCTCTAAGGCGGCAAGCTTCCATTTCAAGCCTCTTCAACTCAATCTCATGTCTTTCACGCTCTCTTCATTCTTCCATCTCACGTTCCCATTCTACTCTTTCCCTTAACAAAACACTATTGTGCTCTTTAGCTTCTAACACCAACTTCCTAACTTGCAAAGCAAGATCTTCTGAACCGACATCAGCTATTTCAGGATAATCTACCAGCTTTTCCTCCTCACCAAAAACCCCTTGCTTATACAAGGAATCAACAAGCAAAATTTGAAGTTCGCGTTTAGATGAAATATTACGAAAGCTGACTTTATAATGAGCTGCAATCTTCATAAGGTCAGTCCTATTCATTTGGAATAGCTCTGCCTGCGTAAGCTTAGCAATAAACTCTGCTAATTCAAACATGTTTTGAAAGAAGAAGTCTATAACACGATTTCGATAAGAAAAAAAATTCACAATTCAGAACAGACAATTGTGACTCAAATTATGAAATTTCAAACTAGTGTGTGAACGGACCACAATGATCATAAAAAAAAAAAAAATCACACAAAATCAGAATTCAATGATTCCGGACGAGCCCCCAAATATGTTACGACCCATAATCATTTTAAGGCTCGTTGTGAACTAAGAAAGAAAGAATTCACTCATGACACGGGTCGAACATATAAGAGAGTGAAAACTGCTGTTAAGTTATATTTATTAATAAAAACAAAATCAACAATTCAGAACCATCCATAAAAATAAATGAAAATTATACAATGACAAACCAAAAATGAGGAGTACAAACAATAAGGAATTAACATTAGGGTTAATAGAAAATAAATCACAGTTCACGGGAGAGCTAAGAAACAGTTCCCTGACTACGCATGTTCTTAAAGGTTGGAAATCTTACCTGTCTGCCGACAAATAAAACAAGTGTAAGTCTTCCGATCAGCTGCTTCCCTCGCTCAACACTTACTAAATCAACAAACGTGAACTAACCAAAATAAAGTCTCTGCCCGCTACTGAAAACAGGAATCAAAAGAGAACCAAAATCATCTAAACTCCTTGTGCTCTCAAAATTAACAAAAAGAACACACAGCCAGCCTCAACGAGGCAGGACCAAACACCGAAATGGAAACGGCAAACAAAGGAAGAGAGAGAGAAGGAGAGGACGCCACTGTCGCCTCGCAGTGTCATGCTCAGTCAGACACAGAGAAAAAGGAGGTAAGATTCACAGGTGAGTATTTTTATTTACAGCAGGTAAATCACAAGATTTGAAGTTCGATGCAGGTAAGTGAAGTAAGGTGAGTAACTCAGGTAAGTATTTTCAAAATGGGTAAAGTCCACCGTGCAAGTAATTAGGAGAGAGCAGAATGATACTCAGTCTTTCAGGCAGGTAAGTGAGACACAGCCTGACTGAAATCCTCCTTAAAATGTCCACAGGATATTAGTAGGCAGGCAGAAATAGCAGGTAGGTATCAGAGCGTTGTTCCAGGTAAACTCAGGGTAATGACCTCGAGCTCAGCCAACAACTGTTTGGCTGAGCCAGGCTTTATGGTGCTGTGGTGATTGGAGGCAGGTGTCAATAATCAGGTGATTGTAAGCGGGCGATGTGATCTGATCCGGGGACATTACCCCCTCCTCCACGAGCGACTCCCGACGCTCGCAACTGACAACGAGGGCGGCCACGGCCTCTAGGAGCTGGATGGTTTAAATGGGACTGATGAAACTCTTGGGTAAGTGAGGGATCAAGTATGTCGTCTGATCCACCCAGCATCTCTCCTCTGGTCCATACCCCTCCCAGTTAACTAGATACTGGAGGAGGGGGTTCCGGGTTGTCTGCAGGAGAAGGGAACAGAGGGTTAATATGACGTTTGAGGAGAGAGACGTGAAAGGTGGGTGTAATTCAATATTGTGGTGGGAGCTGGAGATGGTAGGTGACGTCATTGATTTGGAGAATGACGGGGAAAGGTCCGATGTATCGAGGGCTTAGTTTGCGACATAGTAGTCGGAGGTTAATGTCTCTAGTTGATAACCATACCAGTTCGCCGGGTTGGTATACTTGTGTGGTTGCCCGACGTGTGTCAGCCTGTGCCTGGTGTCTCCTCACTGCCCTCTGCAGGTGGATGTGCGCAGAGTCCCATACCAGTTCACTTTCTCTTAACCAATAGTCGACCGCTGGGACGGTAGAGGGCTCACCGTCCCATGGAAAGAGTGGTGGCTGGAACCCTAACACACATTGAA
>JAUMHE010000077.1:396978-408767 GCA_032359235.1 Enteromius mattozi
CTCCTCTCCTCTCCTCTCCTCTCCTCTGTTCTCCTCTGCTCTCCTCTGCTCTCCTCTGCTCTCCTCTCCTCTCCTCTGCTCTCCTCTCCTCTCCTCTCCTCTCCTCTCCTCTCGTCTGTGTGTCAGTGATGTACGAGCGTATGCGCTCTGACCAGAGGAAGTTTGGGAAAGCTGCGTGGGGGGCAGCAGTGGAGCGCATGGAGAAACTCCAATATGCCGTTTCTAAAGAAACACTGCAGCTGATGCGTGCCAAAGAGATCTGCCTGGAACAGAGGAAACACGGACTGAGAGAAGAGGTACACACACACACTCACACACACACACACACACACACAATCTCATGCACACACCTGTTTCACCTGTGGTCTGTGTGTGTGTGCAGATGCAGGGTCTGCAGGGTGGCGAGGATGCTATGGTGCGTCTGGATCAGCTGGAGGCCATGTACTACGAGCTCCAGCTGCAGCTCTATGAGATCCAGTTTGAGATCCTGAAGTACGAGGAGCTGCTGCTGACTGCACAGCTGCAGAGTCTGCGCAGACAGATGAGCGGTGAGCACCTGACTCAAGTCACCTGTGCTCATAAATAATGACCGTGAAAAAGGTTTTCATGTATAAAGCTGATTAGTGCAAACTATCACATGACCCGGGCAGTTTACTTTCTCTCAGTGTTGTATGAAGCGTTTTTTATGCACAAAAGTAACCGTAGAATCTAATTAAACCTTTTTTAATAGTTAAGCTAAGATATATAATACTTTTTAATGCAGAAATATGTTAATTCAAAACACATATTATCCCTGTGACTGACCATAAAACACAATTTTCAAGTTTAAAAAAACCCCAAAAACTTACTGATCAAAGGGTGATGAATGATGAGTGTCTTACTCGCTCTGTGTCCAATAAAGAAATCTACGTACTCAGTTTTCTTCTCAGTTATCGTCGTTAAATCTTCACTTAGAGATACATAAAACAAATTAAATAAAATATAATCTCAAGTTTCAAATATCACGGATGCGGTAAAGAAAACTGTGTGACTCCACGGTCTTCCACAGAACGCACTGCCGCCAGATTTTACAGAAGCAATTCTTAAAGAGACAGTACACAATTTTAACATGGTATATATTTTTAATATTTATCTAACAACACATATGAATAATGTTCAGAACAAAACATTCAAAACTAAAATTGCACCATATATTTATAACACTGGTTATTGAATACGAACAAAACAGGCTCCTACAACGCATCATTTGTATAGTTTAATTTCTCTGAAAAATTTGGCATTAAATAGGAAAAACAGTGTGTGATAATGCAAGAGTAAACACTCAGTTTTCAGTTAAAGTGAATTCTCTATGTTTTCTACAACTATAGGGTATATTATATTATATTATAATACACTACAGTTTACTGTAACAAAACTAGTATACTACAGTATTTATTACAGTTTATCAGTTTAGTATAGTTAATTCATTAACAAAGTGTTGTAAATATGCTATAATATATACAGTATAATACTTACTATGAATTACTGTAGTATGTTTTCATGTGTGTGACTCTGTGTGTGTTTTCAGAGAGGCAGGAGGAGGTGGTTTACTACGACACCTACGAGAGTCCTGACGCCATGAGGGCCACTGATGACCCCTCGACCCCTCTGACCCCTCCAAGAGACGACGTGGCCAAACTCCAGCAGAGGACCAGACAGCTGGAGGCCCGACGAGGACGCATCACCGCCAAGAAAGCCTACCTCAAACACAAGAAGGTACCAGAGCCAAACACAAACATCACTGGACAACAGTATTCTGATTTTAACACGATTATGACCCATGCTCTGAGTAAGAGACTACCTGATTACCTTAACCCTACTGTCACAAATCAGATTAAAGGTGTACTGTTAACCGTTCTCTTTTCAAAAAATAATCATTTTTACTGTTTGGCTGATATTTGGCATTTTTTAATAATTTTATGTCAGAAGCAGGGCTTTATTTTGACAACACTGAGAACACCAGCAGCTGCCCCACAATGCTCCCGTTCTCCATCTCAGTTTAAGAGTTCTGTCTCGTTTTGTTCTCGTTGTCAGGAAATCTGCATCATCAACCACACACAGAAGCTGCAGCAGCGGCAGGGCGGTCCGGACGGCGTTTCCCAGCAAGCTTTGCTGCAGGTGCGAGTCTTAACATCAGTGTAATGCTGATGATGATGAATCACATGTTGATCTCACATGAATCACCTGTGTCTGCAGGATGAAGAGGAGGAAGAGGAGCAGCGGCTGTCCAGAGTCAGTCAGGAGAGACAGAGGACACTGGACCGACTGCGCAGCTTCAGACAGGTCAGACCCTCGACTGCATCTGAAACACACCAGAAACACTCACTCACCTCTTCATATGAGGGGCGTATACGGTCTCTTCTAAAACTACTAATCATTTACTTTTATTAAAATATTAATATTAAATATTAAACTGCTTGCCTTCAAACCAAACTTATGCATTCAAAAATAGTTTTTGTTAATTCAACTGAAATAAAATATATAAATAAAATATATTAGAAAAAATTAAAATGTAAATGATTAGAAATGTTGCCTTGGCCACTAGGTATAATAAAATAAGCTGAAGTACTAAAATTACTAAAAAAAATAATAACTACAATTAATGAAAATGAAGCAAAACAGAAATATAAAAACTAATACAAATTAAAAAAGCACTTAAAATTGAAATGAAGCTAAAATAAAGTTGTTTATAAATATTAGATGAAAAACTTAAGTTTTAAATGTTTCCTTGGCAACTAAACAAAATTGAAGTAACTAAAGAACTGAACTAAAACATAAATAAACCTAAACAGAAAATATTTTAAAATAGCTAATAAAAGCTGCAAATAAAACTGAAAAAGTAAAAAGCACATTAAATAAACTTAAACTTACATAAAAAAATATAATGAAAAACCTACTCAAAACAAAATAACGAAATTACTAAAATATGTAAATAGAGAAATAGAAAAGCAAAAACTAATGAAAATGACAAAGGCACATAACAAATGCTAAAAAGTGAAACTATAAAAAAAAGGTAATTCAAAATATTAATTACTATGAAAGTAACAGGAAGGTAACACAGATCTCCAGCTCATTAACACCCCGCTGTAGCTTTAACAGGCTGTGCTCTGATTGGTCTCCGCAGCGCTTCCCGGGTCAGGTGACTCTGAAGTCGACTCGTCTGCGTCTGGCGTACTCCAGGAAGAGAGCGACGCAGATGCAGGCGGCCAGCGTGCAGACGGACGACGCTCCGGCTGCGCTCGAACCGTCTGCAGGAGTCCCCGAGCTGCGCCGGCCCGAGAGCTTCCTGTCGCTGCCTCCGATGGGCGGAGCCGTGGCCGAAGCCCCGCCCCCCGACGTGCCCGCATCACTTCCTCCGGCCAGAGAGCTGCTGCTGCTGGACTCGTCCACCTCGCCCATTGCTCCTCCTCTTCCTCTTCCTCTTCCTCCTCCTCCTCCTCCTCCTCCTCCTCCCCCCCCTCCCCCTCCTCCTCTCTCTCTGGACGAGACGCCGGCCGAGTCCAGCCCTGTCCACTCTCCCCTCGGACCCTTCACCGCACGCTTCTTCGACAGCAGCCAGCTGCTCAACGCCCGCAAGAAGCTGAGGAAGACAGCCTCGCTCGAGTCCAACCAGTGGAGGAGAGGTGAGACTGACCGCCGCTGACCAGTTAGTTCACCCAAAAATGAACATTTTCCGGTTACCGTAGCGGTGCGTTCATGTGTCCAGTAACGCTCTGTGTGTCCTCAGCGAGCTCACCGATGGACGAGGTTCTGGCCAGTCTGAAGCGCGGGAGCTTCCACCTGAGGAAGGCCGAGCTGCGGGTCTTGGCTCCGGATCCGGACGAGGACGACGGGAACAACATCCTGGCTCAGATCCGTAAAGGAGTGCAGCTGCGCAAGGTTCGCAGACAGGAGCGCAGCTGCAGAGGAGTGTCTGCGACTGACCCGCTGACCCGCAGCATCCACGAGGCCCTGCGCCGCATCAAAGAGGCCTCGCCCGAGTCCGAGTCTGAGGACGAGACGCCCGCCGGAGCCGACTGGGAGAGCTGAGGCGGGTTACCTCACAGCTGACCACTTACTGCTCCTTCACTTACTTTCTTCTGTTCTCGTTGTCTTTACGTATGAAAGCAGATGTGTTTCCATTCATGTTCTCCTGATCACCATCTGATCCAGCGACCAAACCAGCGCAGAAATTACATTTCTTATTAAATCAAAAAACACTGAAATAATAGACTTAAATAGAAATGTGTCTCTGGAGCACAGGTATACCTGCAGAAATACACAACACACACTGTATGAGGCACAATTATACATTTCTGCTTTATGACACAAATCATTAGGATATTAATGAAGATATTTTATCCTATCAAAACTTCACCTTCATTTGAACAACTTTAAAAGAGATTTTCTCAGTATTTAGATTTTTTTTGCTCCCTCAGATTCCAGATCTTCAGGTATTATACAGATGATGCATTTTAAAAAATATACCCTCGTTTTGTGCTCCAGGGTCACATATATTACACAAAACAGCTTAAGGTAAATGAAAATAATACATGTTGCCATGTTTAAAGCACTATTATTAAGCAGAAATAAATATGTTTAAAGTAATTAAATCTAAATGGTAATATATTAAAACAAAATTTAATGAAGAAGATAAAAGCAAAATTGCTCAAATTAAGCTAAAAAATATTATTGTAGTAATCATAGAAACGGAATATAAAAATACACACATATATATATATATACACACACACTAGGGATGTAACAATATTATCAATATAATTGCAAAAATACAAAATATCTCTTTCAAGAGTAGAATTTAAGAGGTATTGTAATTTTCCTACTGTAAAAATACCCATGAAAGATTAATTTTCACTTATTTTACACTACATGACTAGAAACTGTTATTATTATTATCTTCGAAGTTGTTTGGTTTCCAAAGCGAGTGTGAATGTAATGAAGACTGAGACAGTATATTCAAGAGGGTTGAGTTTAAAATATCGTATTGTAGACTTCATATTGCGATATTATCTCCAGCACACACACACACAAATATATAATATAAGACCATTTTGCTGACATTCAGATTAAATTACAAAATTATTATTTCTAAATGTTCAAAACGTCCAGGTTTCTCACTTCAAGTGTATTAATGTTCTAAAGTGTTTTTCTCAGTTGTACGAACATTGAATCATTCCATTTTATTATTTAGCAAACATTACAGGAACATTATGTTTTAATATTCTCTGAAATATTCGAGAACTTCAGAAACATTCTAATAACATTACTAGAAGAGCGTTTGCTCATAACTTCAGCAGAACGTTAGAATAACGTTAGAATAACACAGTCGTCCCATGATGCATTAGCAGAGACAATCATTAAAGCCGGTGGTTTGGTGTTTGGACAGAAGCAGGTTTCAGGAGAGCTCCAGAGCGTTTCTTCAGGTTTGATCGTTTGTTTTAATGTGTTTGTGACTCACTGGACCATCCACTGGCCTGCAGTCTGAGATCTGACCGCCGCCGTTACCCATGATGCCGTGCGGCGCGCACCTCTAGCGACGCGGTGGACTCCGACATGTTTTCATCACGTGTACTGTATTTAGCTTTTGATATTATTTGTTTGAATCATATTCATTGTTCTGTACGTTCTATGCATTTTTTTCGTGGTCAATCAAACTCGATTCCGTCGAAACACTACAGTCTCCAGCGACACGTGCAATATTATATTAGAAACTGAAAACAGACCTTCTGATGTATAATAAAGCGCAGATCCATCGCATGTTTGCTACAGGACACCTGTATTTATTGAGTTCAACTAAATATTTAAATATGTAAAGCAATATCATGAAATGTACAATGATTTTTTTTCAATCTCCAGTTTGCTTTTACTCTGCTTTTCCAAACATTGTACTCCTGATAGTTATTTTGAATTAGCATTTTGCCCCTTACTTAAATAAAGTTTCAAAAGAAAGCTCTCCTTTGGTCCTTTATTGTCAGATCGAGCTGCGCTGACTCTGTCTGACCACCGGGGGGCATCAGCTGACCACACTCATGACATCAGCTGGAGGCGGGGCTACAGGCAACAGTGGGCGTGGCAGATGACATCACAAACAGCTCCTCATGAATATTCACCTGCTGCTGAAATATTCCCATCAGATATTATTCTGGAAATAAGAAAAATTTACTAGATGCATTGCAATAATGTAACATCATCAGTACTTTTATCTTGTTTTCCACTGCACAGATATAAATATCTAAACGTTTTTAAATCAAGATACCTTTACATTCAAAAATGTAGAATTACTTTCTTCAGGTATTTTGCTTCTCCAGTAAATGTATCTAATTTGTGGATGTTTAGAGAGACAGTGTTTCTCCAATAGAGATGCACCTGAGTATCTAGTAAGGAATGACTCGTCCAGTAGTGGTCGTCTTTCTTCCTTCTGTTGAACACAAAAGCAGAAGTTGAGCTGAATGTTCAAGCTGCTCTTATACAACCCCAGACAGAAGACTTCTCCTCACCGTCCTTCATCTGACTGCAGCTCATCATCCAGGTCTTCTGAAGTCACATGACTCTCAGATTTCACCCAAAATAACAAATCTATAAATAAACACTGAAGCCAAGACGAACAGATACAGTAACAACAGTGCCATTCACATCACAGTCATGAGGAACATTCCTGAAAACATCATTTCCTGTTTTCTGCTGGTTTGAAGATGATTCACAGGAGTACAAACGTTCACAAAGAGAAAAACAACACTGGATCATTTTTCCTCTTTAATTTTACTATAAACTCAGAATTACAATTGTGTGTAAGTGTGTGGAATAATCAATATTCTCAATTATTATTCAAAGGTTTCAAAATCAAAGATAATAATAATAATAATAATAAAGCCATCCGGTGTGTCTGCTGCGAGCCCTTGAAGTTCTGCGTGAAGATCACTGGCGATCAGAAGGACGTGACTGGCTTCGGTCGATGCGTCTCAAAGGCATCTTCCTCTGTACAAGAGGACAGGTTTGGCAAAGAAACACTCTCTCTGCTAAATCAACTCATATTTGATGACATGGTTTCCCTTTGAAAAATATTGCCAGTTTCTCTCCACATTAAAAAAACATACATATTTCCACATTGCAAATAATAATAATAGAAATGAAAACAAACATCTTTATACGTGAAATAACTACTTAATGCAGCCACTGCGATTAGAATATATAGATATCATTTTTTTTCTTTTTTTACAATAAATAACCAGAAATCATACAGTAGGAAGTAAACCGCTGCTCTTCATAAACAGCAAAAACCAAAAGCCCAGGAAAGTGTGTGATTCGAACCCCGTGTGTGTGTGTGTGTGTGTTTAAAAAGAGTTTGGTAAGGAACGCCGCGTCCTCGCAAGTGTGTGTGATGTGAGATACCTGATTCCGTTCTCTCTCGTATTGCTCAGATTTCAGTGGAAGTTCAAGAGTGGAAGAGTAGCAGATAAACACAGCTGGAGCAGAGCTTCAGTCCACTTCACTTCACTTCAGTTTAATTCAGTTCAGTTCAGATGCTTTTATAGAAAACCTGTGTGAGCCAAACACGTCAAGAGTCAGAGCACAGCCAGGTCTTCTGATCACACTCCTCCTGCACCACAGTCTGTGTGTGTGTGAGTGTGTGGAGTGTCTGTGTGTGTGTGTGTGTGAGTGTCTCTGTGTGTGAGTGTCTCTGTGTGTGTGTGTGTGTGTGTGTGTGTGTGTGTGAGTGTCTGTGTGTGTGTGTGTGTGTGTGTGTGTGTGTGTGTGTGTGTGTGTGTGTGAGTGTCTGTGTGTGTGTGTGTGTGTGTGTGTGTGTGTCTCTGTGTGTGTGTGTGTGTGTGTGTGTGTGACTGTCTGTGTGTGTGTGTGTGTGTGTGTGTGTGTATGTCTCTGTGTGTCTCTGTGTGTGAGTGTGTGTCTGTGTGTGAGTGTGTCTCTAGCTGTCGTTCTCCATCAGTTTGCTCAGACTGTCTCATAGCTCTGTGTGTGTGTCTCTGTGTGTGTGTGTGTGTGTGTGTGTGTGTGTGAGTGAGTGAGTCTCTGTGTGTGTGTGTCTCTGTGTGAGAGTGTGTGTGTGTGAGTGAGTCTCTGTGTGTGTGTGTGTGTGTGTCTCTGTGTGAGAGTGTGTGTGTGTGTGTGTGTGAGTGAGTCTCTGTGTGTGTGTGTGTCTCTGTGTGAGAGTGTGTGTGTGTGTGTGTGTGAGTGAGTCTCTGTGTGTGTGTGTGTGTGTCTCTGTGTGTGTGTGTGTGTGTCTCTGTGTGAGAGTGTGAGTGTGTGTCTCTGTGTGAGAGTGTGTGTGTGTGAGTGAGTCTCTGTGTGTGTGTGTGTGTGTGTGTGTGTCTCTGTGTGAGAGTGTGTGTGTGTGTGTGAGTGAGTCTCTGTGTGTGTGTGTGTGTCTCTGTGTGAGAGTGTGTGTGTCTCTAGCTGTCGTTCTCCATCAGTTTGCTCAGACTGTCTCGTAGCTCTGTGTGTGTCTCTGTGTGAGTGTGTGTGTGTGAGTGTGTGTGTCTGTGTGTGAGTGAGTCTCTGTGTGAGAGAGTGTGTGAGTGTGTGTGTGTGAGTGAGTCTCTGTGTGTGTGTGTGTGTGTGTGAGTGTGTGTGTGTGTGTGTGTGTGAGTGAGTCTCTGTGTGTGTGTGTGTGTGTCTCTGTGTGAGTGTGTCTCTGTGTGTGTGTGTGTGTGTGTGTCTCTGTGTGAGAGAGTGTGTGTGTGTGTGTCTCTGTGTGTGTGTGTGTGTCTCTGTGTGAGAGTGTGTGTGTGTGTTTGTGTGTGTGTGTGTCTCTAGCTGTCGTTCTCCATCAGTTTGCTCAGACTGTCTCGTAGCTCTGTGAGCTGGAAGATCTTTCCGTCCAGGAGCTCCAGCAGCGAGCGCAGGCTCTTCCTGAAGCTGTGGCTCTCCAGACGTTGGTTCTCCAGACGCTGCTCTAGATCCAGCAGCTGACACTCCAGCTCAGCGTTCCTCAGCTCCGTGTCCTGACGAGAAGAGCCCAGCACAGTTACTCACTTCTGCCTTTTACACGCCTCATCATCACTCACACATCACGTCATTTATGATGTTAAAGTAAACTGGAACATATTATACACAAAACTTCCTAACTAAAGTAGTTTTATCTAATTGTGTTCTTAAATCTAACATCTGACAGATACTCAACACAATTCATGACATACCTTTCCATCAAAGTTATCTGACATCATCAGGATGAACTATAGTGAATAAACTGTGATAATGTGAGAAATATTGAAGGTGTCTGAATAAAATTTAATTTAGTTTAATTTATCTAATTAGTTGTCTCTTAATTAAACATCAGTTGGATGAGAAACTGCTCAGCCAGAGATCATTTAATATCATTATTGTAATAAAAGTGAAAATCACTGAATTGAAACGATAAAAATATCTTAAAAAAAAAAATAATAACAATAAAAATGTTCCAATATAAAAATTAAATAATTTTTAATAATTAAAAAATATTAATTATACTCTAAATTACGAACTAAAATTGCAAATCACTAAAATCAAGTGAGTCATTTCTTCAGTACTGAATCGATTCGTTTAGTAATGAAGCAAGTGACTCTTTTTATGACTCACTGAATTTGTTTAAATGGCTGGTTTGTTGAATAACGAATCAACTGTCACTGAATCATAGACTCACTTCATTCACACACACACACACACACCATATTCATTCAGAAACAGATCCGCTGTGGCTTTGATTAGAACTGTTTTCATTCATCAAACTGAACTAAACAGATCACACTGTGATTTTTCTGCTCATATCGTCTCACAGACTCGTCATCATTGAGATAAATGAGTGAACATTCACCTGGAGTTTCTGAGAGAGAGAGTCTCTCTGTGTTTGCAGCTGGCTGGCCTTCTCCACTTCCTCTTTCAGCTTCTCCAGTTCCTGCGGAGAACACACACACACACACTCAGGCCTGTGTACAGCAGTGTTTGGGTGGTTTGTGGTGATGGAGTGACCTCTGACCTCTTCTTTGGCCTTGAGCTCGGCCTCCAGCTCCTCGATGGTCTGGTTCAGCTCTGTCTTCTGTGTTTTGACTCCGGCGGTCTGTCCGCTCACACACTCCAGCTCCGTCACCTAAAACACACACACACACACACAGAGTCACTACTGATTCACTGATTCAGACTCGTTTCAATTAATTTAATTGATATAATTAATATAATTTTAAAGCAACGAATAAGTGTATTTGTATGATAGCACTAACTGAAGTGACTGTAACGGGGTAATTAAAACAGCTTCTTTACTCAATTAGTCTCTTAAAATAAATACATATCATACATTTAAAAAAAAAAAACATACAAAAGTGTATAAAATACCAAGATACCATATACCACAAATACAAAATCCTAAAATCCTAGACAGAGATATGAATTCTTGCTCATATGCTCATGTGTGTGTGTGAGACCCGTTTGTGCAGGCGCTCCGCCTCGTCCTGATACGCCGCTAGCTGCTGCTTCCACTGCTTGACGTTAGCTGTAGACTCCAGCAGCGCCGCCGTTAGCTTAGCGTTGTTCCCCTTCAGAGCCGCTAGCTCAGCCTCCCAGTGCTTGGTGATGGACGTGGAGCTGGAAACACAACACACTCAATCTGAACTCCAGAAGAACAAACACTGAGTGATCCGCTGAAGCTCCGAGGTGACTGAGAGAGTCAGAGATCAGCTCACATCAGAAATAACTGAAGTGTGTTTGCACCTGTTTTTGACGTCTGACAGTGATTAATGTAAATGTCTGTCTGTGTGTGTGTGTGTGTGTGTGTGTGTGTGACCTGTGAGGGAAGGGCACAGCGTTGGTCTCGGCACGGCTCTCTCTCTCAGTGTCAGGGGTCACTCTCTCGTCCGTGCCGTTGATGCTCTCTGGAGTCACAGGAGACTGAAGGTCACCCGTCGCTGATTCCTGTCACATGATCAACACACACACACGACTCAGATCAGAGAGACTCTGGGAAACACACACCTCTGGATGTCATGTTCTCAAACACACCAACACAACCTCTGTCAAAAACATGGTTATGAGAAATGGTTGCCAGGTTTATTAAGATAAAAAGTAAAACACACAAAATGTGTCCTTTTAAGACAGATGTTCTGATCAGGGGAGTTTAACTGAACATCTGGCAACCGCAAGCATTAAAACACCTTGAGGTTTAGATTTTTTCTAAAAAAAAAAAAAAAAAACCTCTAAAACTCTAGACATCTGGCAACCATGAGCATATTTATCACTGTGTGTTTTCTCTGGTTATTATTATATTGTACAGCTTTTTTGTCCACCTTGGTCATTAATTAATAAATAAACATTGACAGCATCATTAAACTACAACTACATCTTTTTGGGTCAATGAGATCACATGATGTTTGGAAACAAGTTTGGCACGCATCATCATGACAGTGAGAGCTGAGGGGAAATGTGTTTAATGCTCATAAAGATGATGTCAAAAATGTATCTAACAAGCCTGATTTTCTTTTTTACAGTAAATATGAAGTGTTTCTGGACAGACGTGTTATTCCGTGGAGAATACTTCACACCCAAACAACACAGAGCTCTTCCTGCTAACACTAATACACTACAAGCTGTGTTACTCTCTTAAAAATAACTAATCATGTTACTTAGCTACTTTTTATGGAAAGTAATCTGTCACATTACTTTTGAGTTACTTTGTAAATCTGGGCAGGGCTTGCTTGTTTGTTTTTAATATAAGAAGTTCTTCTTATACAAGAAACCCCTTAAAAAAGCCTAAATAAAGCTTAAAA
>JAUMHE010000077.1:475707-494652 GCA_032359235.1 Enteromius mattozi
ACATCTTTTATATATTTATATATATATATATATATATATATATATATATATACACACACACACATATATATATAATTTATTAAAGCAATATATAATAAATATATAATAGCGAATGCATATTAAGCAATAAAATGTATATATTTATAGATTTTGATTTTATATGTATATTTATATACACAATTAATCACATCCAAAATAAAAGTTTGTTTGCATAATGTGTGTATATTTATTATGTACATATAAATACACACACATGCATGTATATATTTCAGAAAAAAAATATTTTTAATATATTACAAATGTGTATTTATAATATAAACTATATGAAAATATAGAAATGAAAATGCATGAAAATATTTTCAAAATATATACTGTATGTGTGTGTATTTATATATACACATAATAAATGTGCACATAACACACATATTACATGCACATATTAATGCAAACAAAAACTTTTATTTTGGATGCGGTTAAATGTGATTAATTGTTTGACAGCACTAATATTAATAGAATTACTCAATTGGTCAAAACATTACAAAATACACTAAAATCTCAATATTCACAGAAGAACATGAAGCTCTTAATACAGATGAACTAACATACAGTAAATGTCATTTTCTGTAATGACCGTGATGAGGGTGCAGAGGTGTGGCGGGGGCGAGCGAGCAAGAGACCGAGAGAGAGAGAGAGAGAGAGAGAGCGAGTGCGAGGCACTAGGGGTGAGTTGCTTATCCAGGCAGAGCAGAAAGTGTGTGTGTGTGTGTGTGTGTGTGTGTGTGTGTGCGGGGGGTTAGTAGATGGAGCATGTTTAATATAATTACACATATCCTCCTTGTGAAGTACAGCCATGTGAGACAGCACTAATGCCATAAACACAAACCTGCAGGGAGAGAGAGAGACAGACAGATGTTTGGACAACAGCAAATGAAGCGAATACACTCACGGCACTGCAGTCATTTACCGGCCACAGACACACTGACCTCACTCGTCCTGAAATCAAGTCCTAAAACACAGCATGCATCATACTCAATACCCAATTCAACACATTTCTCACTCGTTTAGGGGGCTGATTCCAAAAACTGTGTCTGCTCTGCTTAGGCAAGCCAGAATTTCTCACAAAATATGATGCATTTATCGCATTTTTGCTATTAATGACCATTTCTAAGGTGAAGTCGTCTTGTATTTTCCTTTAATCAGCACAAAACCAGGATTCCTGTCTAAATCTGAGCCAGATTACAGCTATCTACTCAATTCTCAGCCCATTTTCACATCTTTGACATTATTTGATGCCTCACCCTGATTTTAAAGTTAGAATTATGGCCAGACACAGTGAAAAAGCAAATATTATCCAGATGTTTTCATCTGCATCTGTGGGTGCTTTACTACATACAACAAGAAAAGAAAAATAATATTTTGAGAGGGGGGGAAAGCATATTTGTTTACAAACTCATGTTTATGTAAAGGTCTTTGACATTAAATTAAGTATTTAAACGTTTCCACTCTAAATACTTCTTTTTGACAGGTTATTTTTTCATTATTTATTATTTCACACCATATCAACATTATAGGCTATATTCATAGCAAACTTTAAAAATAAACAATACTTCAATGAATTGTATACAATTTTACAATATAAAAAAAATAATAATAATAATATCAACAGATTTAACTTTTTAATATTTAATACAATATTAATTTATTAATTATATAATTTTATATACATACATTTTATATATTTTTTTATAATTAGTAAATATAAGCAAACTAAGATTAATAAATTAATATTAAAGTGTTCATAAGTAATAAACAATTTACAAACAAATGTTAACAAAAGAAAACTTACTGTAAAGTACTGCCTATGTCTGTTACATGATTTGTCATTTTACACATTTTACACACACCAAAGGCTTTGGGAAACTCGAAAGTAAGATTTAAAATAGTAACAATATTTTATTGATTTGTATATAATAATTTAACTTTTAAATAAAAATAACAAAATTATAAATAAAAAATTTTAAAATTGATATTTAATAAAAAATCTAATATTTTCCCAGGAGAAACCTTTTTTAAAATGTCCATTGATTTACTTTTGTTTTTGTTTTTTAAGTAGGACACTCTAATAAACCATCTTCTGCTTCTGTTAATTGTTGATAATCTTTATGGATTCAATCTTGCTTTCCATGACAATGAGGAAGGCTGGTTTTCCAGATCCGCTGTGCTCTTAATTGTCCCCATCATAAAGAAACACAGGAAGCTGAATTGGATTCAGATTGAATGTGGACGCAGATTGAACTGTAGAAGAGGACCGGGAGAGAATGCATTGTGGGTCGGCGCGGTATAAATGGAGGACCAATCAGAGCTCCCCGCGGACGGGGCCGTTTCTGGCAGCGCTTGAATAAATCCGGCTCATGGAGGCTTCTCAATGGTCTGATTGGGTCCGGTGCCAAACGTGATGATGTATTCTGCTTAGATAAAGTGCGGCTGAATGTTAATCAGATATTTGCTCCCCTCGCTCCTCGGATCAGAGGAAAACGTTCATTTTTGCTTTTCTTCTGGGAACAAAGAAAACTGGATCTTTTATGAAGTCGTATATGAAACGCATTTCTAAAATCACTGCTGCAACGTACGTAAGAGACAATGTACAGTCAGTCCGTCAGCAATTATCACAGAATAAACTCAGAGCGACCCATGTTTTCTTCAACACTGTTTTTAAAAAATTATTATTCTGTCATCATTTGCTTGACCTCAAATCGTTCCAACCATAAATAACTGCCTTTGTTGACAAAAAGCTATTTTGAGGAATATTGGGGTCTGAACAACATTGACTTTCATTCTATGGATTTTAGTGTTATTTATAAACTAATAAATCTGCATATTTTATATATATATATATTTTAATTTTTAATTTAACATATTCTCTTTTTTGTTGTAATTTAAATGTTTAATATTTTCAGGGGTTTAGTCATTTTAATTTTTAGTTTTACTTATTTTCTTATTATTTCATTTCATTTCTTTATATTTTTCTATTTATTTTAAATATATTTTTATTTCAATTTTGGTATTTTTTCTTCTTTTTTTTTTACATTTAGCTTTAATTTATTTCAGATTTCTTTTAAGTAATTCTTCAACTTAACTGTTATTTCAATTAGATAACAAAGCAACATCTCTAATTTTTGTTTACATTAAGTTTTTCCATTTGATTATAATTATTATAAGTATAAAAAAAAGATATAAAATGAATGTATGTACAATTATATAATTAATTATATAAATTATTAATATTATGTTAATTATTAAAAAGTTGAATCTGTTGATATTACTTCATGTTGTTTCATTTATTTTTTTGTGAAAATATTGTAAAATGATATGCAGTTCATTGAAGTACTGTTTTGTTTTTTTTTTAATTTTCCTACGAATATAGCCTATAATGTGAATATGGTGTGAAATAATAAATACAAAAAATTTAGTGTCAAAAAGAAGTATTTAGAATTTATTATAATAATATTACACACACACACACCTCATTTTAATTAACAGCAACTTTTTTTTAACAGTTTAAGTTAACTACAGTGACCTTAATGTTTTGGGGGTTTTACATTTCAGAACAAGAACATAATAGTTTCAAATCTATTAATACAGAATTAATACTTCCAAACTATTCTGAAGTATTATATCTTTTTATTATATTATTATATCTGTAGTTACCATCCATCAGAGGGTTATAATGTATAGTGAAGATCTACACAGCAATTTTCACAACGGTCATAAACAAACGTCAAAAATACAACTTAGCATCATTACACAAAAAATACCTGACCGCTAATGTATCTAAAACAATCAGAATCAAACATTTCAGAGAAACTATTAAAAGTTACAGGTTGGAACACAACATATGACGAATCAGTCCCGTCGCAGGACGATGCACACACTAAACTTTAATATTATTAAACCCGTTTGGCTCAGGTAAAGCTTAGCATCTGTTTAAATCCACACTCAATCAATCAGCTTCACGAGCCCAAAAAGCAGCGGGATCCTCGCGCCGGTAATAAAATATTAGCAATAATCCGCCAGACAGATATTCAACAAAATCAAGCTCGCAGACTCACAGTGTTAAAAGAATCACGGTAAGCTCTTTAACGAGCTGTAACGAGTGTAGTGTCCTCTCTGCGTGCGACTGAGATCCCAGAATCCTTTGTAAAATGCCCCCTGCAGACGTCTACCCATAACGCACCACACTGATACCCCTGTGTGCTGGCGTCTGTGCCTGCCGACGGATGCCATGCCAATTTCCGGTGTCACGTAAACGCTTTGTGCTCTTTTTTTTTTTCCTCGCACGCTTTTAAATATTTGGACGCCTTTAGGGAAGATGCATTATTCATTCAAAATTACATTTCATTTGCAATGGGGGGAAAAAAGAAACCTGTGAAGCAAAGAGGGAAAATCTTATCAAATCAATTCGATTCCTGCCCTTAAACGACCACACGGAGGCCTGGCATCATATCAGAGTCAGATCTCCAGTTTCATCGCACGTTTAGCAGAGAGAAAATCAGGGAAAGAGTGAATGAAGGTTGGAAGAGAATGAATTAATGCTGCCATGTGTCCAAAACTATATCTGTATTGAGTTAACACACTTAAACTAACACAAACAACTGTATTAACTGATATCAACAAAGATTTAGAAATGCTATAAAAACACACAATACCTAATGCATTGACTAAACCTTATTATTACATGTTACTGACAAAAAACGAAAGCAGGGTAGAGAAAAGGAAGAAAAAAAGACACACAAAAAAGAAATGACTTGATCCTCATGCACATAGCATGGGTTTCTATTTAACATTTAAATTTCAAATTTAAGATTAAGATCCATGCAAACAAAATTAAGGGTAAAATACGTTTTAACAGGATCTGCATTTTTTTTAATACTTTGTCTTTCAAAAATCCATTTATCACAATTATACAAATTAATTTTCTTTGAATATATATATATGATATACACACACCTAATTATTATTATTATTATCATTACTCAAAAAATAATAAAAATGTAACAATAGCAACTACATACATACTTTTACATATAGAAAGTGTCTGCATTTTCATGTGTTTACATAATAAATCTTAATAAAATCAATAAAAACAAAAAATTTAAACAATTTAACAAAAGTAAAGAAAATAAAGAAAAAAAAAAGAACTTGATTTTCAGAAGTCAGCAATTTTGCAACAGCTGAATATAGCATTTTTCACAAGCTAATCTTTTTATATTTAATATTTAAGCTATTACATTGAGTATAACTACACAAAAGGCATTTCAAATGTTTACATTTTATGATTTATTTTCTTATGCACGTTATTATGTCTGTCAGTGGAAATATTATCACTAAAATCATCCGCAGAACACACTCACGGACATCAATCACTAATAAATATTTGCCTGCTAAAAAATAAAAGTAATTATTACCTTATGCTCCATCTGTTTTCAAATCCACATCATTTGAAATTGATGTCAGTCAAAAAATAACACACACAATACTCTGTAGTATTAATGATAAGTAGAGGTCTGGAGAGTTCACGCATTACGGAGAAAAAAAAATCTAGTTAAGGTTGTTTAATATATTCAAGTTTACTCAGAAGCCAATTTACCAAAACTTAAACGAATACTACATTACCTTAACTGCAAAAAGTTTGCAATATTTTGTTCCAAGTAAAGTTAAATGAAATTTACAGTGTTTACAAAAAGGAGAAAATGTCAGCCTCAAAGACATAACTTATGTAATACATAACACATGTGAGAATAAACTATTCTTCACTCTGCATCTGACAGGTGATTTTTACTTCTCAGTAGTTTAAAACGAATCAAAGTTTGATCCAATGTTACATTTTGCGATAAAAGATACATTTTTACATGATTTATGTTTAATTACCCCTTTGCAAATTTTCAACCTTTTACCGCAGGCCATTACAGAACAAATTACCAATCCATAAAACTGATATATATTGTACAAAACTGTCTTTTATAAAATCTTATTGCATCTTTTTACAAATGCAACTGGAGTTTTGCACCTGTTCAAAGACACAGGCAATGCACTTTCAAAGATCACATAGAAATAAATCAGAAGTTCCCAGTAGACTGCTTATATTCCCACAGAGTGTGTGTGTGTGTGTGTTAAATTCCCAGCGCCGGTGTTCGATTCTCCATCGAGTCGGTGCTAAACTCTGTGTTTCTCTGTAAGACGAGCAGCGTTTGGATGTGAACGTTGGAAGGCTGAATTCCTGCAGGTCTGTGGCACAGTGTTGATGTCACTGTTTATTCTATAAAACTTTGATATGACACATATAAATCATTCACTAAGGAAATGATTGCCTCAAACAGAATGCGCCGCCTTTTGCTGCATGCTGAAACATTAATGCTTTTTAAGTCATAAATTATGACATGGCAATTTCTGTGCCGCGGGGGTCCTCTTCTTCTGTGCGCACACACACACACTCTCACACACACACACTCTCACACACACACACACTACAGCTGGGATGAACGGTCCTGCAAGCACGATAAAGATCTTTTTTATTGTGACCTAAATGTCTCTCCACATGAGAGAATCTTTCACTAAATCACCTTCTAGTTTTCCAGAACAGAAACACGACGCCTGATTAAACAAATCAGAGAATATTAGTCAAAAATACAGACTGATTCTGTGTAAAGATGAGCTCTGCACATGTTTTTACTTATGAACATTATGTTGTTTCCAACCTGAATGGCTTTCTTGACATGAATTACAACTTAAATTGTCTGTTTCTTACATAAAACATATGACCTAAGTCTTGGAATATGTTGCAGGTTTGATATGAAGCATTTTATGATACATATATGGTGTTTTTATATATTTCGGAGCTTCCCATCGCCTTAAACATGTAGAAGATGTAGAACAAGGATATTATTTTAATTTATCGGAGTTTGTATAAACCGTAATAGCTCATATCCATTTGTTTGTATTTTTTAAAATATATTATATCAGTTATAATCAATATAATTTCTAAATATACATACAAGAATAAATAAAATGAAAAATAAAATAAATGAAAAAAATGAAAGAATATTGTTTAAAAAAAAAAATAAAATAAAAGGTAAATCAACAAAGAAAATAATAAATAAAAGGGCAAAATACAATACAAATATAAATTCAGGACTAAATTTAATAGATTTCATTGCATTTGTTTTGTCAAGTAATATAATCCTTTATTTATTTTCCTAATGTTATATATTTATACATTAATTTCTTCAGATTTTGGCCTTCAAAAGTGACGATAAGAAAAAAAAATGTTTTAAAGAAAGTCAATCAAGTCTGAAACAACACGAAGATGAGTAAATTAATGTTTTTTTATTTATTTTTATTTTTTAATGTTTATTTTATTTCACATTTATTCATTCAGAGATTTTATATGAACTATTCAATTAAAGAATTAGCATTCAAAATGCATTTCAAATGAACGTTATACGAGCGTTTTAACATTTTAAAAACCCTAATGTGTATTTTTCTTGATTGTCAGGCTCCACACTCTCATCCGAGTGTTTGGTTCAGGTGCGATGTGTCTTAAAATGCTGTAACATATGTGAAGAGAGCGCACAGAATCCATATGAAAGACACACAAAAGCTCAGCGTCGAAGCGTCTGCCATATGCCAGCGCTGACAGCCTTAATAACACACGCCGCTCATATCACAGATCTCATATCCACTAGTTTAAAATGACATCTCCTGTCCTCTTCCACTTCACTAGACACAAGCAACGCTCAACATGAGACCCAGTTCATTCCAGACGTCACAAGAACAGATTTCAAAGCAAAGCTGACCACTAAAGATGACACACATTATTGAAAGAACGGATAAATAAATGACAAATTCACTGACTGAACAGACACCAACCGATGATCCACACAAAGAAAACTGATAACAAATGTACCACAGGATGTCTACATGGTAGTATAAACATGAAAAAAATTACATTTTATTTTAAACCCTCATGCAAAATGCAGAAATCAAAATGTGACTTGACCAAGTTTTCACTTTTCCACATATTTTAGTACATCAGGGTTTTACTAAAGCAGATTTAAGACTTTAAGATCTTTCTAAAGACCAAGTAAAGAAAATGGAAGGAATAAATGGAAGGAGAAACAAAGAAATTCATGAAAATGAGTAAGATCATGATTAAAAAGGTCAGAAAAATAAACTAGTTCAGCACAGGTTTTGCTAAATTTCTTAGAAAACAATACTTTAAAGCTTAATTTTGCATCTCAAGCGACTGTGTATTTATTTATGGTTGTTTAGATATCTTTACTGAAAAAAAAGACAAGAATACTGAGGAAGATATTAATTTTTTGCAATGCACCTGCAGAAACACTTTATATTTGTGAAGGCATTTTCAAAAATGTGGCTTTCACAAATTGTGTATAACTGCAGTTATAATGCAAAGTTCTAGCAGTAATATCAATTTCATGTAGTATATATATTTTATGCATTATAAAAGCATTATCTTACATTCTGCATGTATGTCCGATAAAATTACCAATGATTTGAGCTCATAAAATCCTAGCCAATCACAAGCCATCTTCAGATTTCCCCCAAAATGCATTGCACTTCACTTCACACACCACATAAATACATCGAGGGAGCAGCTCATCTGATCAAATGCATCTCACATACTGTAAAACTCATGTGATCAAAAAAAAACTTGCTTGTTTTTCTGTGAAATGAATATCCCGTGTGAATATAAATACAAACAGAGTTTACGTTACATTAGCACCCCCGTCACGCACACGCAAAACAAAGAAATGAGAGAAATGTGCAAACGTACATGATAAAAGCATGCTGTCAGACATCTGGCTTTCTGCAAAACTTCTGCTTGGCATGATGACGGCGTGTTTGTGAGGTCAGGCAGAGACGCGGGACACGCGACCCCGTTAGAGCGAGCGCACGAGGCTGAACGGAGATCAGCGGACGCGGGTGAAATGAGCGGTCACCTGCTGCGAGCCGTAATGAGCACCTGAGACTCAGCGAGACCATCCGGAGCGTTCCAGCAGAAACCAGGAGCGCCGTCCTTCCAGCTGACCTGACGGACTGACAGCTGAATCACAGCGGCCTGTGAAAATGCACAACAGCAAAAATCACGTCAGATCTCATCTACAGAAACATCACGGACTGCTCTGAGAATATAATGTGTATTTGACATAAATGCATTACATTTAAATGCATGTCTGCAATATATCAATAAACAGTGCTAGATCACATTCATTTGTCTGTATTTATTATTATCAATTTGTCTGTTTCTAAATATAAACAGATTACACACTCACTGGAAATAAATAAAACATAATTTAAAAAAAAACACAGTAAGTAATAGATAAATGAGGGAAAGCAATATGAAAATTGAGGACTAAATGTAATTTAACGTATTTGGACTAAATTTAAATTGAATGCATTTGTTTTCCCAAATTATTAATTTATTTATACATTTATTAATGCATAACATGTCCTTCCTGACCCATTATTTAAGCAAGTTTGAGACATTCATACAAAAAGAGGATGAAAAATGCAGTATACATTGCTCGTTGCATTACACAAGCAATGTTGTGTTAGGATGGGACAATGGTTTAACACAGCTATAAAATAAATAATAATACATTCAAAAATTAAAAATAAAAATACTGCATGCCACAATGAAATGCATTCAACTTTTCCATTACAGACAAATTAAGAATATCTGTCCATATTTTAACATCTTCTAGACTCATTATTTGATCAGACTGCTAAAGGTTAAAACATTTTTCCAATAAAATATATTGAGCAAAAAATGCATTGCACAATTCCATTTACAAATTTAGCACAGCAATTCATTTTGTTTTATTCTTTTTACATCTTTCTCCTACTTAACTCATAATTTGATTAGACGGCAAAAGATTTGGCAAATCCAAAATACATTGCTCACTGCATTACACAATCAGTGCATACAGGCCATGATGTACAGTTTAAAATTATTATTTCCATGCACATTTTAAAAAATGTATTGAGTGCATACACTGCAAAAACAAACAAACATAACATTCCACAATGCAATGCATTAGATTTTTTTATTTACAAACTAATATCAGTTATATTTGTAATATACTTCTCCTTAACTCATTATTTAATCAAACGGCCAAAGGTTGAGTTGCATGGTTTAAAATGATAAAAAGGCACAATGCCTTGTTTATAAACAAAAAGATTGATCAGTATGCAGTGCAGTAGTATGCAGTACACCAGCAGAACACACAGGCCTAACTGGCACAGCGCGCTCCAGTATTCCAGCTCATGCGGGGGCACGCGGTCTGATGTCTGGTGGAATGATGCCAGATGACTCCGGGGCATCGGGGGGAGGAGGGCTGTGAAAGGAGAGCGACTCTGTGCCAGGATCAGCCTGTTCTCTGGGCAACAAAAGGCGGCACACATTCAGCTAGTGCTGTGCCAAACGTAGGCCAGCGTCAGTGCCATCGAGGAGGAACTCGAGGGGAGGTGGTGTTTCTGAACAATGTGCCAGGCTGAGAGACGGCAGCCAACCAGAGATCAGCGCCTGACAGAAACATGGACACACCACGGCACAGAGAGATGGAGGCTCATGTCTGCCATGTATTTTTAAGTGATGAATGGACGGGAGACGTGTAGAGACTCTCTCCTGACACGGCAAGATGGCGTGCAGAAAGACGAGGTCAGCGATCCGGGGAACGAGAGAAAGTAACATGACGATATAAATACTAGGGCTGCAAAAAAAAGTTTGTGTTTATATACTATGTGTGTGTACTGTGTATACTTATTTTGTATATAAAAACACACATGCATGTATTAATGTATATATATATATATATGCATGTATGCATACACAGTACAAACAAATATAGTCTGTTAACTAACTTTATTTGAATGCGATTAATCGTTTTGCAGCCCTAATAATTTCGCGTTTGCAAATTTCACTTGGGCTCATCAGCAACCACCTAACAACGCTTTAGAAACCTTTCAAAAAAACATAGCAATGCCCTGGCACCCGTCCAAAACACAATAGCGACTAGCAAATTGCACTGAAATCCACTCAGTACGCCGCTGAAACCATTCAAAACACCATGGCAACGCAACTCAGAACGCCATAGCAACGCCCCTCAAAACACCATGGCAACGCCCCTCAGAACGCCATAGCAACGCCCTAAACCTATTTAAAACATCACAGCAATGGTTTAACAACGCGCTGACATGACAACACCTCGCAACACTTTGGAAAAGTGTTGAAATTCAGTCAAAACACCATAGAAACCGTTTAATGAAACCACGCAGACCTCAGTGATGCAACTGTTTGGGAATTAATTACTTAGCAACGCGGTAAAACACTCAGAACACCAAGCAACCTTTGGGAAAATTAAGGGTTTTCAAAAATAAAACCAAAAACACATGGTTAATATAGATAAATCATGGTAACCATACATTAACCTTGCTGCACTGACCATTATTTAAAGTTCCAGTCGTGTTTTTTGGCGCTCTAGTGGTTAACAAACACACCTGTGTGCGTGTCGCGGAACAACATTGTAGCCGGAGCTACTTGTCTACGACGAATCACGCAGGTACTGTGCTGCTCCGCCGCGGTACCTACCCGAACCAGTCTACATAGTCCGAATACAAACACGTATTTATAGGTGTCCGTAGAGATTTAGGACAAGCCAAAAACACTTTTTGGAAAATGGATTCAAGGTGTACTCGCTTAGTATATAATATTTGTACATTTTGAAGACCTACGTTAAGTTAGCTTGCTTTAACCATGGAATAGCAGTAAAACTTTGATTATACAAAATCAGGCAAAATATTACAGCGACTCTGATTACTAATTACTGTAATTTAAACCATTATTGATTTCAGTAAGGGATTCAGTGTGGCTAAACCCACACAAAGCATTCTTGTTTGGTGAAAGCACTACAGAACGCCTAAAAATGTAGCTCACCTTACAATTTACAAGACTTATATTTATGCTCTTGTCACATATATATTAAATCATAAATTAACTTTAAACCTAGTAAACAGCGGCAGTTCCCACCATTTTGTTTACGTTCAAACAGAAATTCCCGCCTGTTCCAACGACATTCTCTCGCGCGCAAAAATGATTGACGTTTCCTATTGGTTTAAAAGCCGCGGGCCGTTGCTGCGAGTCGTCTATTTCTGCTCTTTTTATGCGTGTCGCGCAGTTATTAAGACAGACTGTGCGATTTCACACGACACCTGTTTCACTCACGTATCTGTCAGCTTTATCCGAACTCCCAAAACCCTTTTTAAAGCATAAAAACATCGCCTCTGATCTTGACTCCAGTGTAATGTGGTTTTGTTGACTCAGTGGTCATTAAAGTACCGTCCAGATGCAGAAAGCAGCTCTATACTGACCGCGAACTCAGTCCTGAAGCCTGTCATGCTCTTATTATTTCATTACTGAACATGTTTCATGTCCAAAACCCAGTTTAACCGCATCTGACCCATCTGCTAAAGCGTTCAGCTCCATTTCGGCTCAAAAAACACGCTTTTACAGCTAAATAATACATTAATGTGCTGAACCGGCCGTGTTTAATACATTTCTAACATACGGAGTAAGATACTAATTATAGAGAATGAAATTAAAATGTAAAATTGAAGCTACTTAGCTTGTATAATAATTCGTAATTTGTATATTTTTTTCCTGATAAACGTTAAATAAAAACAATGCATGCTCTTCGTTATTAGATGAGCTTATTATTTTTGTTATAATTATAAAACGTGCCGGTTTTAATAGCTTGAATAAAAACAAAAATATATTTAATTTTCGTTTTTAAAGCTTTAAGGGTGTTTTAAACACAATCAAAAATGCCTTTTTGTGTCATTTACGCACATTTCCCAAATAAAACTATCCTAAAAACGCCTTAAAATGATACAGAATTAAATTAGTATTAAAACGTACCTGTTATTAATATTTATTGCACTGATCATTTACTAATAATAACCAAATCTAAAAAAATAAAGGCGTATTTTGATCAGGTATGTTTTTTTTAATTATTTCGTTACTGGATTTAGGCTTAGTGTTATTTTAGTGTCCCGTGTTAATAATTCACTAAAAATAGAAATTAAAAAATATAGCCTAGTCAGATTCATTAGATTTATGAGAATAAATGCTTAATAATCAATAGCCTTCACTGGTTTAAAACACGTTTGCCTTTATCCTTTAAAAACGACATTCGTGCATCTATATTTACTAAATATAGTTTATTATTTACTGAAAACGCAAATGTATTTTTTTTAAAAAAGCACGATAATTGCAAGTTATTTATTCTTTAATGCAAACACACCGTTATTCAGATAATTAAAACAATCATTTTAGTTTTAATGATTGTAAGCCGACCCCGTTTCTTTGTAATAATTATGATTTAAACGTAATAAAGATAATATTCCAAACACATGGATCTCTCCATAAAGCTGTCAGGTGCTGCTTCGGTGTTTAATCGCGGAGCTCCTCTCGATTGCGTGGCGTCTGCTGCCCCCCAGCGGCCGGAGCAGGAACTACAGCATGCTTTTCTCAACAAAACCCAACATTACAGCCAAAAGATGAATTCATTTAGCATTAAATCCATAATATCAACAGTTCCAGAGCTGATGAACAACAGTAGCCACGTGCCTTTGAAAAAGGATCGACTTTATTTACATTTCACAAGGGTTTTTAGATAAAAACGACTGATCCAGGGCCTCGTTGAGACAAAGCGGTGTCTTCTCTCGCTCTCTCTGTCGTCTGAAGGCGAGCTGAGGGACGGATCCGGCGCTCGGCAGTGTCTGTGTGTGTGTTGGTGGTGATTTTGCCCAGTCATGTTGGCGGAGAGAGACGCCCGTGGAGAGATTGCAGCAATATGTCGTGTCGTCTTTTCCTCTTCAGTGACTTTCTCCCTTCTTACCCACAACCTGCGTTTCACACACACACACACACACACACACACACACAGAGAAAAGTGAACCACGTCATGTGGAATAACTAAACATCCAGCAGGAAATCCTGACTGAAATGAGTTTATAAGTAATTAGTGCTGTCAAACTATTCATCGCATCCAAACTAAAAAGTTTGTTTACTTAATATGTGTGTATATTTATTATGTCTATATAAATACAAACACATGCTTGTATGCACTTAAGAAAAATGTGTTGCGTTTATTTATACATTTGTGTAATTTATATGAATATAAATATATTACTCTTTATATTTACATAATAAATATACACAGTACAAACACATATTATGTAAACAAAAACATTTATTTTGGATGCGATTAAGCACTTAGAGTAATGCATTACAAAAGTATCTAATTATGTTACTCAGTTACATTTGAGTTACTTTTAAATCTGGGCAGGGTTTGTGTGTTTGTTTTGAATACAAAATAAAAGCCCTTTCACACCAAAAGTGAAAACTGAAATAAATAAATCAAAAACCTAATTAAATATGTTAAATAAGACAAATATAATTTTTGCAGGGTTGTATAACATTCTGTTTTTATTAATTTTGAGGAACACTGAATCTGTTTTTGTGCAGGTAAGATGAGTAAATACATTTTTAGTCTAGAACTACAGTAAGATCATGTCCACAAACAAAGTTCTGCACTTATTCCTGATTTCTCTCAACATGGCAACACCAGAGCTGTCAGTCAACACATGAGAAACCAAGTCACTCCCATATTTCTGAACTAAAAAGTAATGTTTACTTTACTAGTTAATGAAGTCCTGTGATGACGTAACCCATGTGACGTGTTACCCCCAGCTCTGGAAATGACTGAATGGTGGGATCAGGTTATTACTCACCCGTTTGAAGTCGTTCATGTTCGTGGCCTGGACAGGAGTCCCGATAAACGTCAAGTAGTTCACTTTTGTCGTCTCCTCGTCTCCTTGGTTTGACTTGATAAATAACTGAACACAAAAACAGGCGGAAACCTTTGATTAAACGTTTCAAATCAAGCACTTTAGAGAAGAACACGCTTTAAAACCACAAAGATAGCATGACATTAAATAAGATAAACTTTTATAAAGTTTGGGAAGCTTTTGTAAATTATCTGGATCTTGGGCTTTTATTGATATAGGGACTTTTTCATGTAATGCAGGTATATGAGATGAAGGTTTAAAGACAGATCTTAATGAAGTTTGGGAGAAAAGTGTAAATTTCCCGGTCCCCTAAAATGCTCAAATGGGATACTGTAGCTTTATATATTTATTTTTGTTTATTAAAATATTTACTTGTGTGTGTATTTGTATTTATTATTCTCCCTTGAAGAATTGTTATTTCAGATGAATGGATGTTGAAACACCAGTGTTTTCTGTAAAGCTGTACACAAATAAAGCTGAACTGAATGTAGTGCACTATGTAGGGTGCTACGACGTACAGTCACACTGTTGACGTTCTGAAACTTGACGTATCTGAGCGGGATGAGGCCGTCGTCTTTGTAGTCCTCCTCCGACAGATCCAGAGCCTGCGTGGCTTCGCTCCTCTCAGCGTCATCGAAACCCATTGAACGAGGAAGATTAATGAAGATCTTCACACTCTTTGGGGCTTGAGCTGAGGAGAGACGACACAGACGATAACGTTTACATCAGAGAGAGAATTAATACTAGCACTTCTGCACCAGGTCTGAAGTCTAAACTTATCTTCCACATGCAATTCCTGGTCAAACTTTTTGGTAACTTACTAGTTACTAGTCTTATTAAAACATTAAAAATATTACTCTTCAAAAAACCTTTGACTGGTAGTGCAAATATATTCATATATATTTAAATAAATAAATAAATAAATATATAAAATAAAAAGTAAATAAATAAAAATAAATAAATACATACATTTGTAAATAAAATAAATATAAAAATTTGTATACATTAATTTATGTATATATAAATTCTATTTATTTTACTTTTTGTATGTATTTAATTTTGTAATGTAATAAATAAATATTACAGAAGTATTATAAATGATAGGGATGTCTTACCTAATTCTGCAGCCAGCAGTTTCATGGAGAAGAGTTTGACAGGTTGATTGAAGGCGATTGTGATCAGAAGCTGCAAGCAAACGCAGAACGATCAGTCATGAGATCATATATACACTCGCTCTGTGTACTTGGGAAACTCACACTGACAGTAACTGTGTGATCTGATCTTGTATAACATCTCTGAGACACTTTACAGTTTTACTTTCACTTTAACATACATCAGACACGGCTCATGTTCTTCAAGAAAATACAGAAAATACATGTAATAGAAACCCTACGGTTGATAAACTTAAAACTGAACCTACACTAAAACTCAACTAAAAATATATATAAGCCCATATATTTTAAAAAGCAAATAAAACAATTCTTAAAATTAAAATGGAAACTGAAAATATAAAAATAAAAGCTAATAAACAGCACATAAATAATACTAAAATAGCACTGCTTATAAATATTAAATGGAGCATTTAATTACATTTTTACCTGACAATTAGTAATTAATTAGATAATTAATAATGAATAATAAATTAAATCAAACTAAAATAAAAAAAACTGGAAAAAAACAAAACTGACCTAACAATGGTAATTAATTAATTAATAATAATAAATATTTTTTAAAAAAATACTTGAAACTAAACTAAAAATAAAATTTATAATAAATAAAATACTGCTCTTAAACATTAAGTGGTTATAAAACATTCTTAACCTGACAATTGGTAATGAATAATAATTAGTATTACTTATTAATAATGAATACAAATAAAAAATATATTTTATTTAAATATCAATGAAATCCATAATAGAATATAAAAACAAAAAATAGTAAAAAGCACCCTAAACAAAACAAACACAAGTAAAACGTAAATATCATTTGTTTGCATGTCATGTGACCATTAACCAACATGTGAATGTGTCCTTTTATTAACTTAAAATCTCAGAAGGATTTCAAGTTAACATTTTAAATGACAAACAAAGTTTGTGAATCTCTGTGATAATGTAGCAAAACACTTCTCAGCTAAACAGGGCTTTTAGTTAAAGCTACAGAGTCCACCTGTTCATCACAGTCTGACTCCAGGTAAGACGAGTCCTTGATTAAACAGCTGTCGAAGCCACAGTCGTCGCTCTCGTTGAGACATTCACATCCCGCTTTATTAACGAACGGCATCAGGTCCATCTGAACACACACAGGACACGATTACTCTCACACACACACACACACTTAATCTCACACACAGTTCAGGCGTCTCCTCACGTATCCTTTGGGAATATCCGAGTCCTCGTTGCTGCCGGGATCGTTCTCCACATGCTGCTTGATCTTCTCCTCCAGGCCAGAGGCATCAGCGCCCTGATACTGGTCCACACGCACTTTGTTTCGGAAGAACAGGAACGTCGGTGTCGCCGAGATATTATTGGCTGCAGCTGTTGCCTAAGAAACGGAAAATAAAGCATCCGTTTATTTTAGTAGTAATAGTACTATAGGCTTTTTTACAATAGCATGTGATAAAAATTCTAATTTAGTTATTCAGCAGACGCTTTTATCCAAAGCAACTTACAAATGAGGACAACAAAAGACCAATGAGATATAGATATATATACACACACACACACATATATCACATTTAATTATTTTATATAAGTCTGAAGGGTCAAATAAATGGTCTTTGAATTCACTTCATTAAAAAAAAAAAGACTTTTCTACATGCATTAAAGCTGGACTTGTTTTATTTTAGTGTCACTGAGATACTACTACAGTTCTGAGTTAGTTCTTATTTAGTCACTTTCTGTTTTCATTTGGGTTTATTAACTTTTTATTTTATCTATCACTCAAAATCTGAGGTGCATGAGCTCAGATCAAGGAGGCCTACTATCAGTCAGATCCAAAAAGAAATACAAAACTGTGCTAAACGACAGAAAACTATTTTTGATAATAATATACCTTAATAAGAGATATACAAGCCATTTTAAAAGGTCATTTTGGAACAATTAGGTGAAGATTCATATTTGTATTATACAGTATACAGTATATATATTTATTTTATTTTTTTCCCCCTCACCTGACAAACATGGACATCGACTTCCAGAAACACAACCTGAGGATATTTGTTGCTCAACATGTTGAACGCTGGAGCTATTCTGACACAAGGACGACACCTGGACAGAGAAAAACCATCAATGGTGAACGTCACAGACACACACATACAATAAAACAAGCACTTAACCACCAGACAACACACACACCGGACAAAAATCATTAATTACAAAGACATGGCAAGTAACACGCTGTTAAACGTGACATTTGGAAGTAAAAAAACTGAAGTAGTATTTTCTAGTAAAAGATACTGTAAGAATCTTTAGGAAATCCTTTATACATGGATGTGATTTGACTAAAAACAACTGCACGATATCTAATAATCTTCAAAAAAAAGAAAATAATCAGAAAACAACACAGAAATAATTACAGTGAAGAAAAAAAACTATTAAATATTAGTTTTTATCTACATCTTCAACCTGTCAATAATAAATAATAACAACAACAACATCATGTAAAACAATGCTAAAATTAAAATCAATATTTATATATAATAAATAACAATGTATTGACAATGATAAATGACTAAAATACTTAAAAACCTCCCAAATTAAACACTCAGACACTCGATACACTGTGTATTAACCTGCATGTCACGTGACTGTGAACCAACATGTGCATGTGTTGTTAAATTATACTGAATTAATATTTCAGTTATCTCTACAGTAAATATTTGACGTCACAGCGGTACAGCTGACAGCGCACCGAAACACGGGGTAAACACTGTGTGTGTGTGTGTGTGTGAGAGAGAGAGTGTGTGTGTGTGTGTGTGAGAGAGAGAGAGTGTGTGTGTGTGTGTGAGAGAGAGAG
>JAUMHE010000077.1:497251-508224 GCA_032359235.1 Enteromius mattozi
AGAGAGAGAGAGTGTGTGTGTGTGTGTGTGTGAGAGAGAGAGAGAGAGAGAGAGAGAGAGAGTGTGTGTGTGTGTGTTTTGCTAAGTCATGCCGGTGTTGCTTCAGTTCTCGTCTTCCGTTCAGTCCGGTTGTTTTCAGGCGGGTCTGTCTGTGCTCTCAGTCCCCCGTCAGATATGTGTGTGTGTGTGTGTGTGTGTGAGAGTGTATGTGTTTTCGGTTCCGTTGGGTTCGGCTGCAGCGGCCTCACACACACACACACTCACCCGCTCATGGTGAACTTCACCACGGCCAGCCTGGATCCGGCGCCGCTCAGCTCCGCCTGGAACTCGGAGTCATTCCCGATCACCTTCACCCCGACCATGACTCAAACACACGGGAAACGAATCTCTGATGAGCGCCACTAATCGTTTCTAATCGTTTCTAATCGCTCAGATTGATCCAAAATCACTGAGGAGCTCGGCGCGGCACGACGCTTCTTTCGGATCACACTTCCTGTGTAGTGATGACGAATGTAGTCAGGCCGACCAATCACAGGCGACGCTTCCCATTTGCGATTGGCCAACCGGCCTGTTTTCGTCAGAAGGGGCGGTGCCTGTAAGCCGTTCAGGAGGTGTCGCAAAGCAACTGTCGTGAGGTTCAAATAACTTTAAATCGAAGCGCATTTTATGTTTTAATTTTTTATAAATCTTTGTATTTGTACCTATGTGGGTATTTTATTAACCTTTTTTAATCAAAATGATTACAATTATTATCATGGTATGAAGGTACAATGATATTCATACTGTTTAAGTGTATCTCAAAGTAAAAGTAAAAGTAAACAAAACAAATAAAACAAAATAAAATAATACGCAAGATAATAAATCGCATTTCCCCCCGTTCCAGAACAAACATTTTTATTTATTTTATTTTATTTACTTTTTCCCGAAGTTGCCATGGTTACGGGCCGATTTAACGCGAGCAAAACATGAGCAGGATCCGAACTTCAGTGGTTTTGTTCCTGATTTCATTAGTGGCGCTGAACCAGACGAGCGCTGAGCACGGTGTGTTTTTACCCTGGGAATGTACTATAGTGCAGAATCAACTGTTAGAGTTTGACCATTATATGATATCAATCCCAGCTTAATTAGGATGATTGTGTTCTTCTGACAGCATGCGGAAATAAAACTGACTGATGTGTTTATTTGTAGGTTTGCTAATATATCTGTTTGTTTGTCTGTCTTTCAGAGAAGAGAGCACACAAAAGGAGATTTGACGTGGCCTCCTTACCTAAGAAAAGTAAGGAGCTAACAAAGCTTTCTTCCTTGAAGGGAAGACAAGAGCAGGTATATTCAAAACTGAAGAATAGATCATTTCATTCACTGTGAGGAATGGTGTCAAGTGTCAATATATATATATATATATATATATATATATATATATAAATATAAACTTGACATTAAATTAATAATTATTATAATAATAATAAGTCAATAATCTAAAGATGTTATACTATTGTTATAATTATTTTAAATTAATAAACAATAGATAAAAATAAATGTAAAATAAATAATAGCTAAATAAACAAAAAATAAATACAAAATAAATAAAATAAAAAATATTATAATATTAAAATATTGAAACAAAAATATGATAAATATAAAAATATGATTATTTATTAAATAATAGAAAAGTATTTTAATTGTACACTATTAAATATATACACGTCTAATTTTTTATTATTAATAAAATATAAGTAAATATAATAAATTAAAAGTAAGATTAAACTGAATATATATATAAAAAAAATTAAATGATACAAATGTTACAAATAAATAATATAAAGAAATTATTACACATTTATGTATATTTAAATTTAAAACAATATAATAAAAAATAGTAATAAATAACTACAAACAAATCAATGTGTATATATACATCTGACAGTAGAAAAACATGTAACAATGTAAAGAGCAAAGAGCCAAAATACTAAACAATACCCACAACACCCCACAAATACTCTAGTATTATGGTAGTGATATTTACACAGGCATTTCCTTCATTAAAATGTGGAGATTGACAGTTTTTCTGTTGCTAAATATGAATGCACTGTTGGTGTTTTTTCAGCATTTGGATGAGGATTTTGCAGTGCTTTTTGAAAGCACCTTTTCTCTGGAAATGAGCCTGTACTGTACTGTGCTGCTTTATGCCATCTGTCAGCTGCACTGCTGGGAACGTGTAAGACTTTCCTGAAAATAACCCTGTAAAAATAAACTCTTTAACTGTTTGTACTACAGACATGAATGACTCCTGTGTATCAAGTCTATTAATGAATGCATGTCTTTTCTATTTTTGCCAGATCTGCATATGGAGGAAAGAAGAGCCGCGGCCTGCTTACGTGGAGCTGGAGATGGTTGAGCTGGGATGAAGAAAGCTCACTGATGTGATGAAGAGATTAAATACACAAAACACACACATTCAGTACTGAATGAACACATATGCACATTTGTTTAATAAATACTTTGATGTTTTATAGTACCTAAAGTTTTCTAATCATGCATTTGATGTTTTATCCTACAAACACACAAGCCTATATGTTTTTAAGTATTGAATTAAGAATTTTCAATAGCAACCTGCATGTATGTTGCTCATTTTTGTCTTATTACTTATATTTTCCTCTTGTTCTTGTAGTTCTGCTTTTGAATCTTATGATAGTGAGGTTTTGACAATGTTGTGAAGCGGTGCTTTTGCTTTGGTATAATAACACTTGTTGAATTTGCAAGAAGAAGTACAAGATGAATTCTAGATGGAAGTACAAAGTCTGAGCATTGAAACATACATAGCTAAAATAATTAAATAAACCCTGCTAATTTTATATATATATTTACACTACCGTTCAAAAGTTTTAGAACAGTAAGGATCATGTGACACTGAAGACTGGAGTAATGATGCTTTGATCACAGGAATAAATTAGGCTACATTTTAAAATATATTCACACAGAGAACAGTTATTTTAAATTGAAATGATATTTCACAATATTACAGTTTTTTCTGGATTTTTAATCTAATAAATGCAGCCTTGATGAGCAGAAGAAACATCTTTAAAAACCATTAAATATCTTACAAACTTTTGAACGGTATATAATCATCACATTGACTTTTTCCTCTCCTTTATTTTCATCTGTTCACTTCAATTTTGGGTACCAGACAGTTTTTTAATTGTTTTGGGCATCAGCAAAACTAAACTAACTAAATAAATGAATAAAAAATAATTAATTAAATAATCTAAAAAGGATAAAAGTATAAAAATATACAAAAATGGCCAAAAACAAAACAAAAAAAGTTTACTAAATAAATAAAAACATAATAATAAAAAAAATAATAATTAATTGAATAATCTAAAAAAGGTAAAAGTATAAAAATATACAAAGAAGGCCAAAAACAAAACAAAAAAGTTTACAAAATAAATAAAAAATTATTAAATAAAGAAAAAATTATTAATTAAATAATCTAAAAAAGGTAAAAGTATACAAATAAAAAATAATTCAATAAATAGAAATAATTAATTAAATAATCTGAAAAAGGTAAAAGTATAAAAATATACAAAACAGGCCAAAAACAAAACAAAAAAGTGTATTAAATAAATAAAAAATAATTAATTAAATAATCTAAAAAAGGTAAAAGTATAAAAATATACAAAGAAGGCCAAAAACAAAACAAAAAAGTTTACTAAATAAATAAAAAATTATTAAATAAATATAAAATAATTAATTAAATAATCTAAAAAAGGTAAAAGTATAAAAATGTACAAAAAAGGCCAAAAACAAAGCAAAAAAGTTTTCTAAAATATGTTTCTAAATACATTAACATTATTAAATCATTATAAATTACGTTTTTATCTGTAGTAGGCTATCCACATTTGACTTTGCCTACTATTAGATTGGAAATGTGTTTTCTTGCACCTGCATTAAAATAATATTTTTGATGTAGCTTTACTATTTACAACATATATGTATTTATATTTTAAATTATACATAAAAAAATTACTGGCTGGTTCTTACATAACGTTTTTGTGCAGAAACACGTTTTGCGACTGACGGACATCAGAAAACAGCCAACTCCGCTCGCTCTTATTCAAACTCCCGCCCCCCTCACCTCACCACAACCAATCAGCTTCCCTGAAGAAACGTCATCTTGCGAACGGTCCAATCCCGGGCTGAAGCGACAGCGCAGAACGGCTCGCTCCTGCGCATGCGTCCCCGGCGCTCAGCGGCTCGTGCGCGTGTGTGTGGTGACAGGACGCGAAACGACGGAACCGTTTAACGGAGCGTTTCCCTCCAAACAGCTCCAGAACCAAACCGGACCCCACTCCTTCGCGGGCTCCAGAGCGTGATATGGCGGACGAGGGCGTCGCTCAGATGTCGATCAGTGAGTTTGAGGATGATTGTGATGATGATGATGATGAAGATGATGCTGCATGGTTGCGTCAGATCACGTTGTCCTATTATTACTCTATTTGCTGATCTTTACTGTATTTATACATACTTCACTACACAACACACACTTTATCTATGTATATTATTTAATATACCACCAGTAAGTTAATGTTTTATATAGGCCTAGATCAAAATACTACATAAATCCCCAATAAATTTCACTGTTCTACATTAATATTAATAGATATTAGCATATACCAAATACTACTGTACTCAAATACATAATTATATGTTTAGATTTACGCAATCTCTGCAGAGGATTGCATCAGAAAGTGCTGATTAATCTCTATACATTTATGTTATGTTTAGTAAAAGTGGCCAATCTGGCAACCCTAGTGAAGTCCTGCATTGTCGGATCTGCATCTACAGTGAAGAAATGTTAACCCTGCTGTGTTTGTTCCTGCAGAAGAGCTGTACGTGTCTGATAAACAGGGCAGTGATGTGGATGGAGACGGGACCGAGCAGAAGCCCTTTAAAACACCGCTCAAGGTGCCCCGTCCCGGCTGACGCAGATCAGCTTCATATCTTCGTGTTTGGTTTATCATTCCTTAATGCTCTCTGTAATCTTTCCAGGCACTGTTGTTTGTTGGAAAAGATCCTTTTCCGGTGATCTATGTGGACTCACAGAAGGAAGGAGAGGTGGGAAACCTGCGGATGACAGCAACTAACTAACAGTAGCAGCAATACTCATATAGATCTATCTGTTCCTGACATAAATATACACTTTTACAATAAAAAAGTATTATGAGGTATCATCAGTCAGGGGACCCTGGCTCACTAAACCCAGTACAAACATGACAAGTATATCGAATTAAGCAATCTATAAAATATTTAAGTGTTTTTTTTTTTTTTTGTATGCACATTATATACTTTTTAATTCATGTTTTGAATTCATTTGTAATTTTATTAAAAATTTTAATTGTAGTTAAGGGTTTAGTGAAAGTTTTTGTCATTTTATTTATTTATTTATTCACTTATGTTTAATTTTTGTTAATATCTATGTAAAGTTTTTAATTATTTTAGTACATGAACTTAAAATAAATTAAACTTTAGTTTTTTAATATTTTATTTTATTATAGTTCATGGTTATTTTATTATTATTATTTTTTTATATTTATAGTTTTAGTAAACTAAAATAATTAATAAAAATGTTATTGCATGTTATATATTATAGTATATGATGAAATTGTCTAAATTTAACAGCTTTTTGTACATTAAAATTAAATATTGCACACAAATATTGTAAAATAATTAAATAAAGTCTCAGATTTCATCAAAAATATCTTAATTTGTGTTCTGCAGACAAACGAAGCTCTTATGGGTTTAGAACAACATGAGGATGAGTAATTAATGACTAAATTAATTGTTTTTTAGATGAACTAACCCTTTAAGGGTTTATTCAGTATTTACTGCTTGATGCACAAATCTGTGCAAACATGTACAAAAACAAAAATCCAGTAGTGTTTTTAAACTTTGTGAAATGTTATATAAGTTACATCTTCTGTTCTTGGGGAAAAAAATGAAAAATTATGCGTTCTATGATATCATGCATTATTTAATTTGCATATTAGACTTAAGAGCTTGTTAGAAGGTAGTGAATAATTTACCAAAGTTCCTAGAAGTTTCCCTGTAGGGCATCCTGTTAATAGCTGTAATAATGTTGTGTTTTGTTTGTGCTGTCAGCGTTGGGCCGTCATCTCTAAGACCCAGATGAAGAACACGAAGAAGCTCTTCAATCGAGAACAAACAAAGAATGAGAGCAAAGAGAAGAAGGAGGTACGAGGATCCTCTATAGACCCTTGATCCTTTACAGACTTGGTAAACTGATCTTCAAGTCATGTCTGTGTCAACCTCTGTCCGTCTGATCTCATGATTGACAGACTGAAGATGCTGATCGCAGAGAGAAGAATTTGGAAGAAGCTAAAAAGATTGTCATCAAAAACAACCCCAACCTTCCTGAACCCAAAACCGTGAGAGTTTCCTGAATTACGTACAGAATATATAAAGGCACTAAGTTATTATGCTTTTAAGTAAAGCATTTCGAGCTGTGTTTTCTACATGAAAGGTGCTATGTAAATAAAACGTTTCATTTTTACAGTGTGAGGATGGGTAGGTTTGCATTAATGCGTTTATCAGACACTTTTATTTAAATCAAGAGAAGAAGAACAAAGCAATTCAGCAAAGTTTTTAAAACAAAGGGTTTTGGGACAAAATCGGTCACTTTAAGTGAATTTGTTCCGATTTCAGATGAAATGTTTAAATTAGTGCTAAAATCCTCACATAAACCCATTATAATAAATGTCATCTTCAGCAGAAAGATACAGAAGTTGAAGTTATCAGACACTTTCTAAATTAAATTGTATGAATCCTTAAAGCTATACAAGTTCTTTTTCCCCCTGTTTTTCTTTGTCCTTTGTTTAATAGACATCACAGCATCTGGTTATTATGGGATATCATTACATCTTGTAGTCATTTCATTCATAAGACATTAAATAAACATTGTAGAGTATTTTACTCATCTCAGGTTGAGAAAGTAGTTAAATATAAAGGTTTACATGGCTAATATTCTTCTGTTGCACTCAGGTGAAGATTGATAAACTGGAGGCTCTGAGAGAGAAGAGGGTGAAGGTGTTTGGTTGGGTCCATCGGTTACGCAGACAAGGTGAGCAGATAAAGTTTTCTTCTACTGAAATGAGCACCCAGAATCCTCAGCGTTGAGTATTGAGTGGCTGCAGTCAGAATCTGCTATAAGAACATGCCTCCATAAAGCATAGTTTCAATGAAAATATAAATTATTGTTTGTTTTAAAATGTTTTTTCAGGGAAGAACCTCCTGTTTATTGTGCTGCGTGACGGAACCGGTTTCCTGCAGTGTGTTCTTACGGACAAACTGGTACTGTCTGTGTTTGTGTTTTACACTATTATAAATGGTTAAATTAGTTCTGTCAACCCTTTTAGTTATCAGAGCTGTTGGTTATTAGGAATAAAGATGGATGAAGTCCTAATTAAAAGAAAATACAAATAGAACAGAAACTGATTACAGTAAGCAAGCAAATAAACAAATGCAGAAATGATACAGGATTAAGGCTGAGTGATGCCCTGATTAAAATAAATAAACAAATAAATAAAAAGCAAAGATGGTATAGAAATGAGGTTGGGCAATTCCCTAATGAAAAGAAAATAAAAATAAATGAAGGAATTATATAAGAGTAAGGCCAGGCGATGCCCTAATTCAAAAAAAGAAAGAAAGAAAAAAAAAATTATATACGAGGAAGGTGAGGCAATGCCTAAAATAAAAGCAAAAAATTTATAAAACATAAAAATATGCAAACAATTTGACCAAATTAAATAGAAATAATTTTTTTTTATAAATTCTGTAACACTTTATGAATATTACTAGCACATACTAATGGCTGATTAACATGTCTTATTCTACATCCCTAATCCTACCCACAACATTTACCAAACTATTAATAAGCAGCAAATTAAGAATTTGAGGGAGAAGTGTTACCATAAACTCTTTATTAATGTACCAAAATTCTAAAAGAAATTATGTTTTGGATAATATTTCAGAATGTTAATGATATTTTCTGTTTGTTGATGAATGTGTGTGTTGTGTGCAGTGTCAGTGTTATAATGGACTGGTGTTGTCTACGGAGAGCACCGTGGCTCTGTATGGAACCGTGAAACCTGTTCCTAAGGGCAAGCAGGTAAGACAATGAGCCCGATTAAGTAAGTAATATTAATATGGGTTTAATATAATATTGCTTGCTTCTATTTAAAGGTGCAGTTCATCTAAGAAAGAAAGTTCTGTCGTGATTTCTAAAATGTAGTTTCTGGTTTTGTTCTGAAAGGCTCCGGGCGGCCATGAGCTTCACTGTGATTTCTGGGAGCTGGTCGGTCTCGCTCCGGCCGGCGGCGCTGACAACCTGCTGAACGAGGAGTCTGACGTGGATGTGCAGCTGAACAACAGGCACATGATGATCCGTGGAGAAAACGTCTCCAAGATCCTGAAAGTCCGGTCCACCGTCACGCAGTGCTTCCGGGATCATTTCTTCAGCCGGGGCTACTACGAGGTCAATCCCTGAACCATGTGTTAGAGGATTGCTTTGCCCAGAAATTGAAATGTCTTCACTCTAAGGTCACCCACGATTAGGATGACTCTGACGGCACCCATTCACTGCAGAGCATCCATTGCTGAGACACTGATGCGATGCTACATTTCACCAAATCTGATGAAGAAACCTGATCTTGAATGGCCTGAGAGTGAATACACTTTCAGCTAATGATCATTTTTGGATCAACAATATATGTAATTGTGCAAAATCTCGTTTTGAAGCACAGGATGTTGTTTGTTTCAGTAAACACAGATGTTTGTTTGTCGTTCTCAGATAACTCCACCCACTCTGGTGCAGACGCAGGTGGAGGGCGGCTCCACGCTCTTCGGACTCAACTACTTTGGTGAGAACGCGTACCTGACGCAGTCGTCTCAGCTCTACCTGGAGACCTGCATCCCTGCGCTGGGAGACACTTTCTGCATCGCGCAGTCGTACCGGGCCGAGCAGTCGCGCACTCGCAGACACCTGTCTGAGTGAGTCTGGGACCCTTCAGCTTTCATTCAGTCACACAGACAGAAGCGTGTCAGTGTAATGTGTGTTTGTGTTCAGGTACACCCACATCGAGGCTGAGTGTCCCTTCATGTCCTATGAAGACCTTCTGAACCGTTTGGAGGATCTGGTGTGTGATGTAGTCGACAGGGTCCTGAAGTCTCCTGCTGCTCAGCTGCTCTACGACATTAACCCTGTATGACCTGGAACTATCATATTATTTCACAGTTTAGTCCTGAATTATGTTTTTCAAGCTTACAAGACTAATGGAAATGAACTGCACCTTTAACGTAGATGTTAGTTTTTATAGTTAACTTCTAAAATATATTGTCAAGTAAAATCAGTTCTTATCACTAATGTACTATTATAGAATTTATAATAAAACATTTTTATTTAACAAATATTTATTTTATGTTAAAGTCTTTTGTAACAGTGTTTTATCTATTTATTTATTTATTTTATTTATTTATTTAAACAATTATTGTTTTAATAATTTTAGCACTTAAACTTTAAATAAATTGACTTTTTTTAAAATTTCCTTTTATTATATTTCAGTTAAAATTTCTTGTATTTTATTTATTATATGTAATTTGTAATAAAAGTCGCTGGAAAGGTCATGGAAATGAATCTTAAAGTATTTGAAGCTTTTAATTCGTTTAGCATTTCAACATAATTTTATGAAAATTTTAAAAGTTGCCTTGGCAGCTGACCAAAAATAATAAAAAAAATTTTGTTTGTCTAATTTGAGTAAATATTTATTTTATTTTACTTCTTTTCATGTAATTTTTTATTTTAGTTTTTGTTAGTAATAACAACATTGTTACAAATAACTAGGAGGGTCATAGAAAATTGGTCAAAAAGTATGGCAGCTCTTAAATATGTGCTGTAAATCTATATTGTTTTTTCTCTCTTGCAGGACTTCAAGCCTCCCAAAAGGCCGTTCAAGAGGATGAACTACACCGAGGCCATCGAGTGGCTTAAAGAGCACAACATCAAGAAGGATGATGGGACATTTTATGAGTTTGGGGAGGTGCGTTTCATTCAGTCTCATACATTATTTCCAAGAGTGCTCAAGTACAAAAGCTTGGATATCTGACTCTTTGTGTGTGATTTCTGCAGGATATCCCAGAAGCCCCAGAGCGACTGATGACCGACGCTATTAACGAGACCATCCTGCTGTGTCGCTTCCCAGCCGAGATCAAGTCCTTCTACATGCAGCGCTGCGCTGAGGACCGCCGCCTCACCGAATCGGTCAGAATCCTCATCAACAATCACAGCCAATCACAACCTGTTCAGTGTTTAAACCAGCAGATATATGTTTATACAGACCAATGAGTTACCAGAACAAAACTCCTGCTACATACAGAAAAGACATGAGTATACAAAAGGACAAAAATGCCAGTATCAGCAGAGCTGTGTTGTAATTTGCTGGTGTGTGTGTGTGTCAGGTGGATGTGCTGATGCCGAACGTGGGTGAGATTGTGGGAGGCTCCATGCGTATCTGGGACGCTGAGGAGCTCCTGGATGGGTATAAGAGAGAGGGAATTGACCCCACCCCCTACTACTGGTACACCGACCAGGTAACGGCCTGTTGGCTATATTCCAAATAGACTATCATTCAGAAGTTAATACTTATATTCATCAAGGATGCATTAAATTGACCAAAAGTGACAGTAAAGACATTTTATAAAGTTACAAATGATTTCTATTATAAATATATATTTTTTTTTTACTGAAATCCTGAAAAATAAAATGCATCACAGTTTTCCAAAATGCACATATTTTCAAAATTGATAATAATCAGAAATAATCAGTACATTAGAATGATTTCTGAAGGATCATGTGACACTGAAGACTGGAGTAATGATGCTTTGTATCACAGGAATAAATTACA
>JAUMHE010000077.1:567852-582497 GCA_032359235.1 Enteromius mattozi
TGTTTGTATTTTTATTACAATTTAATTGTATTAGTACATATGTATTATTATTATTATTATTATTATTATTATTATTACTACATACTGTAATAGTCACAGTATTTTAGCCAAATTGTCACGCCCAATAACACTCACACAAAGAAATAAATAAAAGGACAAAATAACCTAGACATTTCTGTCATATTGAAGGCCAAAAATATTAAAATTATTTATTTTATGATTGTATTTTATGTATTATATTTTTGTTTTTAATACTGTTTTATTTAATTTCATTTAGTAATAATAATATTAAACAAAATAATAATTATTATTTTTATTATTTTGTAAATATAACAATATAATTATTGTAAAATACAAGAAAGGTTATCATCATCACCATATTAACATGCGTTAATTGTGCACGAGATCAGAACAGACAGAGACTAGACGGCAGATGAAGACGCTGCAGGTGGTGAGAAAGCCATCGATTATTTTTAGGATTGTGGGAATTTTCATGCAGGTTTTATCACTTGCGGCCCACACAGATCTGTTTGTGGGACGTTTTTGAGGCGAACGAAGTTCACTGAAGCTCCAGCCAATCCCTGAACTCCTGGGAACATGTTGGATGCAGCAGCGCCAGTATTACCCATGATGCTCCACGGATGGGCAGAAGCTCACAGGCTGTGTGGAGGCGTCTGGAGCGTCAGAAAACAGACTAAACATCCCACAGCGGCCCGCTGCTATCTGCCTGCGCTCTGTAAACGCCTCTGAGCTGAGAAAACCCCGTGGAAGACTAAAGCACAAGAGAGAGACTCCTCTGAGACTCAAAAAACACTTGCACTGTTTCATCTACAACTTCACTGAAAAACACTAGCAAGAGCAATCTTCTGTACGTTCTATTCAGAGAGAAGAAGCTTTTAGAAACATGTTGCCAGGTCACAGCTCACATAATACATACATTCCTATAAAATACACACACTTTACTGTACACACTTAACATTTTATTTTGAAAACTGTATATTATTATTATTATTATTATTATTAAATAAATACTATTTCATAAAATATACACTTAATATTTTGAATTTAAAATTGTATTAAATAGATAAATATCTTTAATCTATATAAAATATACACACTTCACAACAGACACTTAGTATTTTATATTGAAAACTGTAGTATTAGTATTGTTATGATATTATATGTTATTCTAAATTACTGTATTTGTTTTATTTATGTTAACAAACATGGAAAACATTAATAATAACAACAACAACAATCTTAAAATCATTTTATATTTTCTTCAAAGAACATTCTGAAGGTGTCCAAAACTGAAAAGGACCATTTATTTGTGCAGTTTCCTTTTATTTTTTAGTATTGTGTGAAAAGTGATCTGGAACATGTTCTTCATGAAAAGGCTTCAGAATCAGTCGGTAAACAGATATCCCATGATGCTGTGGGGGGAAATCAGAGCACTTCTCTCTGGAACATTCTGGAGTATTTACTAGTCTACCCTGGATAACAAAATCAGTGCTAAACTCATTAATTATAGGTTTAAGAGTTCTTTTAAATGATAATTACAAACAGCACATCTATTATTGTAATGCATAATGAATATTTAAATGTCTAGTCTGCCGAGGCTGTATTGTGAGCGTGATTTATATTCATGACATTTAGAAGCGGCAGATCCGTGTTAATGCCATCTTCATCAGTGACTCGTGTAAATGAAGGATGAAGAAAGAGACCCTGTCAGAAGATGAGTTAAACCCAAATGAAGCCAATAACCAGCATCATCTGTCCTTCCCTGAAAACCCACACGACTGCTATCAAGACTAACACTGACTGCTGATCCAGACGCTGTGAGATGAAGCCTGCGCTCGAGCTGTAATCCTGCACCGCTGTGACGTCTGAGTGGAAACACAGAGATCTGATTCCGACCCGTCTGATGGACAGAACCAGACCCACAACAACAACAACAACACAGATGGAAATACAGCTTCAGGACAGACTGAGAAGCACTGCTGAAAACACTGCGAGACAACAGCCAGAAACATCTCTCTTTATGTATGTGCATTAAAATATTAAAAACACCGTAAAAGAGTTAGAAATGGCCTCTTATAGATGTTATGGGTTTTTTTATTTTTTATTTTATGAAATCCATATAGGGTATGGATTTTAAATTTTAAATAAAAAAATAGAAAATGAAATCGTTAATCTGGTTATTAGCCTTTTTATAATTACATTTATTTATTAAAAAATATTTAAAACGCCTTCCATAACGGTGTGCAAAAACAAAAATATATATAGAAATAAAATGAATTACATAAATTAAAATAAAAATGTAAATAAATAAGAGCAAAGTATAAATAAAAACAATGTAAAAGTGAAATACTCAGTGTATTTACATACTAACTGAAATGTATTTATTTTACATAAATTACAATAATCAAAAAAAAATTAAATGTAATAATAAATGGGAGTAAGTTTAAAATAGAAAAAAAAATTAAATCATTTACAACATGACTAAAAATAAATAAATAAAATGCATTAATTAAATACAATAAGTTACAGTAAAGTTTAATTGAGTAAATTAATTTAACCTTAAATTATTTAATAAAAAAATAAAAACAAGAATCAAATGATCAGTTTAGACCAACTAAAATACAATAAATTACAATTAAGATAAATTACAAAAAACGTAAACAAAAAATACAATAAAAAGTAAAAATAATTAAATATAAACATTTTTCTAAGGGGAAAATAAAATATTAAAATATAATAATATATAAAAAAATTTAAAACCTGTATTTTACTGTGCAAAAGATGAACAAAAATGTAAACACATCATGCACAACCAAATTTCTACATGAACTGTCCAGATTGTGGAGAGGGTTAAACGGCCAAATCAATAAAGGGTTCAAGATTTTAGAGGATGCTGTGATGATCAATGTAAGAAAATCTCATACAAGCAGAGTATTGTAGTGTTTGACAGAATGAGCGCTGTATGAGAGCGTGTGAAGACTCTCTGCTCATCTCTGTCTGTCTGCATTCACAGCAGAATGACAGCATTTATCAGCCAAACAAAAGAAGCGGCAGCGTTTGTTTTGTTCACTGTACGCCGTGACGGACGCTCAACTGCACCGACTCACATTAACATTTAAACAGTCATCTCCTCCGTGAAGGACACGTGTGACTGGAGTAATTATGCCGCCTAACTTCACCCATAATGCCTTAAAATAACGCTGATGTGGGCGACTCGCTAGGACTGTTAGTACAGAAATTAACGCTGACCTGCACGACAGAGAAGCTGTCAGCACCGAGAACAATCAGAGACAATGTGGTGACAATCAATCAATCAATCAATCAATCCAAAACAACAGTCTTCACACACAACCAGAAATGTGCAAAACTATGGGACTAAGTCACTCACAACACCATAGCAACAAGAATACAATTTCCCTTGAGTTGAAACCAGCACAATCTCCTAGCAACTAGGGCTGGCTATCAGTCAAAAAGAATTTCAATACCGATACCTTGAGTTCGAAACCGGTTCATGAAATCAGTTTTTAATAAAATTACATTATCTCAAAAAAAGCTTGTTGACATTTATACAGACTCAAAACGTCATCTCCTGAGCCACTGCACGGAAAAAATATATCCAACACAATGAATCCGTGCAAATAGTTTTCAGTTTACACATCTGTTATGCCACCTTTACACTAGTGTGTTATTATTTATTCTTACAACAGCCTTATCATGTTTTCCCCTCTGAAAATGTTGTGTATTTATATTTAAGGCATAAAACATTTGTCTTTTAATTCATGAAGATTTCATTTTATTGTTGGAAAATAAAGGGGATTTTATATCACAGTTTAAAATACTGAAGAAATACTGTTTTATCATATTTTGTAGTAGCCTATTATGTCCATTCTACTGAACAATAGTAATATATTTCTGCTGCATGTCCAAACCCAACTTTTATTTTGACGGCTTGCCATGAACACCTTTACAGTTCTGTGTGTACATGATATGACCATAGATTTACTCAAATGAAGCGGTCAAATGCTCTTGAAGTAACCCTCGGAGCACTTCTGGAGATGTTACTCATGTAGTCTACTGTGTTTATGTCCTCATTTAGTGAGACGCAAGACGTTAATATCACCGGAAGCGTCACGCACAGGTCAGTACGCTAGTAAACAAAACCACGCGTCTGCACCATACACTAACACAGAGACACACAGAATTCATCTTTTTTGCGGTTAAATATTGACAAATTCTATTGAAAGCGGGAGTGTGCTCACTTGTGTGTATGTTTATATGTGTGTGTGTGTGTGTGTGTGTGTGTGTGTGTAGCGGAACTGCGCTGTGCGCGATACAGAAAGCGCAACTTAATGTAGAGACAGAAATGACGTGCAGTCGTGTAAATTATATAAATAACTATTTTACACACTTCTGGTCAAACACACTGGCTAGTGCTGCAGTCTTATTGGCTCACTGACGTTGATGAGATTAACCCCTTCAGTACCGAACGACGAGGCGTTTTTCGATACTCGGTTGTATCAAGGCAATGTGCTGAGCAACCTAACAACTGCATAGCAACACCTTGAATGTGTTAGCAAGTCTAGCAACCACACAGCAACAGTCAACAAATCACGCCGAACACCCTAGCAACTGCATAGCAACGGATAAGCACTCTGAACACCCTAGCAACTGCATAGCAACAGATAAGCACTCTGAACACCCTAGCAACTAGGGCTGCTCAATTAATCGAATTTCTAATTGCAATTACAAATTCGGATGCCACAATTACGTAAAATAATATGGCAAGCACTTGCCTCAAGCAATGGGATAAAGCTCATTCAACAAATTGTAATGATCGTAATTAATAAATCCAAATGACAATTTCAAGGGAATAAATCGGCAATTATGATTTTTGTTAGTCGTGCACCCCTACTAGCAACTGCATAGCAACAGTCTATAAACACCCTAGCAACTCCATAGCAACAGTTTGGCATCATGGCACCTGCTGGATGATGATATGACGTGATAAGTTCTCAGTACAGACGTGTTTTACTCACCGCTACTGCGATCATGGAGTCGTCGGGCTTCCATTCCACCTGCTGATAGAAGCCGAACTGCGCAGCCGCTTTCCCAGACTCGATATAACTGACGATCAACACGCTGGGCTACAGACACACAAAGAGAGAGAGAGAGAGAGAGAGAGAGAGAGAAAGAGAATTAGAAATTCATTGAAGTCAGTGTGCTTTAGTTATGTACAGAGCCACTCATCACTAGTCCTAATAGTTCAGATGAAGAACAGCGCTTCACTGACGAGCTGCACATCACGATTCCAGTTTACTGTACAGCTTCAGCTAATAACAGTAAGCACCGCAACAGTCTAAAGGGTGATAACTATATATATAAAAAAAAAAAAAAAAGTCATTCTAAAAATCATTCTCAATATTAAAGAATAGCAGAGTCCACAACAGTTATACTGATAAACGGATTGAGAAACGATATTGTTGGCATCCTTTTCAGAACAATTTCTTCTAGCTGATGAATGATAAACATCGACGCAAAAGACGGGTTTGGATAAAAGAATGATTGAGTGAATCGTTTGGGAGTCGTTGAGCAAATAAGGCAAAAATAAACATTACAATAATAAGAGTTTTGACCTTGCATGCATGTTAACATGTTATTGGGGACTCACAAAACCAAAATAAGAACCTTTCATTACCCATAATCAGAGCACTTTAAGTGTGCTAGAAACCTCTCAGAATACCTTAGCAAGCACATAAAAACAAAAAACAGCAATAAAATTCAGTAAATATAAAAACCAAACTCATAGTTCAGGTAGAAACTAAATCTGTCTTCTAAAAGCACAGAAGTGAAAGTGTTGTGAATAGCACAAATGACAGAGGAACTAACTCAGCTGCAGTAAACACTAGACTAGTGCATGTCTAAACTAGACAGTCTGTGACCGTCCAGAATGAAGCTACTACATGACGTTTTAATCTTCACTGCCTGTGTATGAAAGAATCTGTCATGCTGATGATCACATACAATAACGTTGAGAATAACCCAGAATATCTCCTTAATAAGGCGCTGAAATGAAACTAAAAACGGAGAAAAATAAACATTTAAATGTCATTTAAATGTGAATTTTTGTTTTTATTTTCAACAGAAACGGACAACATTCTCCCAGTGAAATGAAGAGCAGCAGGCAAACACATCAGGAGAAATGAGAGACGGATGTGCGGATGAGAACAGCGCTTGGCCACAAAGAAAAACACCCAAAAATGGAAGCAAAGTGCTGGTTTCATTCAGCCAAAGGGGAGCTGGAAACCTCAACACACACACACACACACACGAGAGTGTAAAACTCGTGAAAATCTAACACTAACGTCACAAAACTGCACTGCATTTACCTTCAGCGTGTGTGTGAGAGGGCCGTTCTTCGTGAAAGAATGTGTTTTGTTCAGGGGTCATGAAAGGTCAGCCAGGCTTCAGAGGCCAAACCAGTGATTAATTGTTGCCCAGCACTTACATTTCAAACTTGAATGCTTTCTTATTTACAAGCTATTCTGTAAAACTAAAGACAATGACACTAACAGTGGCACATTTAGCACATTTTTAGTAGCCTGTATATTCGGATATAGTCTGACAAACAAGAAAATATACCAAACCTCATGCATTTACATCACATGCACAGACCAGTAACAGTCCACTATGACTGTTGTTCATTCAGCAGAGATCTGAATCCAACAAAGAGAACATGTTATTTCATGTCCTATAATATAATCACCATATACATGTGGAAGCAGGCCACAGGCATAATAACACTTGTTCAATCATCTGCATTACATAGAGCTGCAAAACGATTAATCACATACAAAATGAAAGTTTGTTTACATACTATACGGGTGCGTACTGTGAAATATTATACATATATATAAAAAAAACAACAGCTTGTGAAAATTAATGTAAAACATTTACAGTACATACATAATGGACATCTAGCACACGTACATGCGGTTTAGTAATAAACATTCAAAAGTGCAGCTGTCACTACTGAAACATGACTGATCAAACCAACTATGATTGTTTTAAAATCACAAAAAAAAGAATTCACAAAGCGACAGACAATAAACCTGCAGCATGCTAATAAAAAAACAGACCATTGTTGTCTGCTGGTGTGAACACTCATAATTATAGTTCCTGAAACAAGTCTTAACACTTCAATATATAGTCTAGTGTGATCACTCTCTTACTAACCTTGACAAACCGTCTGAGCGAAACAGTCTATTATCTATTAATGTGTGATGACTAGCTCAAAAAACCTTTTAGATATAAGCTTCACAAGGCAGAATACTGGAGGTCTACAGTAGTCAACATTTGAAGTGGATCATAAAATTTCATCAAAGTTGTCCTAAGACAAGAATGGGTATTGTTTTTGGTTTTGAGACAACTTTGATGAAAGGTTTTGATCCACTTCAAATGTTGACTACTGTATAGGTAAAAAAAAAAATAAAGAATAATTAAAAAAAATAAAATAAAATAAAATCGATAACCATATTTTCCACAGTTTGAATTACAAGGTTTCTGAAATGTTATGTTTAACAGACAAATGAGTCATTATCTAATTATGTAATTTGCATACATTTCTAGAACATAAATCTAGAAGATCTTGGATTTCTTTTTGGATTCTTTTTAAAAAAAGTTGTAATTTTATAAAACACAACAAAAAACTCAACAGACAGATAAAAAAAAAATGTTTTTAGCAGTAAAATGTTGTATAAATCACAATAAATATGAATACATACAAATAAAAATATAAATTAACCTTTAAAATATGGAGATAAATAAGTTTGTTGTATGAGGAAAAAGAGTGGAAGTGAATATAGTGCAATAAAATAAACCTTTAAATGTGTGTTTTTTGGATGGGTTTTTTATCCATTAGTCTGAAAAAAGACATTATGAAAGCAAAACAAACCAAAATCTCAGTGTGTACCATTGCATGAAAAAGCAACAGTTTTATCTGCAGTTTCTTGCTTAAATTCCCCATCTTTGCTGCCCTGAATGACATAAAACCACAAAAACAAAAGAACAGATGTGTGTCAGTCACAACGAAACATCTGAATCGATCCGTCACCGTCCTTATGCTGCTCTGTTGGGAATTATCTGTGATTGATTTACTGCAACAAAACAAGAAGAGCATCACTATCCTGCTCTCTTCCTCATCATAATTCTCATCGCTGTACATGTGAGCACATCTCTAATAAATCACCTAGATTCAGCATCACGGCACATTAAATGAACTATTTTTAAGTTAATTACTTGACCTAGCAGCTCATCAGACAAACGAGCTCAGCTCAGCTCACATCATCCTCAGACACTTAAAACTCCCCTAACCATGATAACAGCACATACAGTCACACTGATTACTCCAACAACAAAGACAGAAAAATGATTTAAATATAATATATGTAAAGGGGATGAGTCACAGGGTGAACGGAGACCACTAACCCTGATTACCTGATATTTAGGTCAGTCATTTGCCAATGCGCAGAAATGACTAGAATACAAAATTAAGGTTTCAGAAACTCAAAAGTAAGAAAAATAACCTGAAAAGTATCAATGATGACTGTCTGCCATTGGTCAGTAAAGCAGATAGCCCCGCCCCACTCACACGATTGGTCAGAAGTTGACAGACTGATGCTGTAAAACCATCACAATGACTACCATACAGTCACTTCAATTAAACACGCACACATCACACTCTCTTAACATCAGGCTGTAGGTTATTATTCACATACGGCCCACCTCTAGTCTTCATCTTACAGTTTCCTACACACAACAGATGATATATGATCTCACAGCGTTACACAACACACACACACCAAGGACTCATTTCACTACTGTTGTGTAATAGTGTGATTCTCCTCAGTGTGAAATGTGTTTATATATATATAGACCAACTCCTGAGGACTCGTGTAGAACGATTCTAAATATGAACGATTTGATAAATAAACATACGCACAAAAAAAATGTTCCTAAAATGCATTTCTTTTTCTAAATCACTTAAATATGGGCACATCGAACGGCCACAAATATATTTCCTCTTAAAGTAGTATTTATGTAAAACGGATTTTAATAAACAGTTCTGTTTTTGCTCTAGTTTGCCTATGACAACAGTTTCAAACAAAGCTTCAACAAAACCACTGCGTGTCTCCGAATGACAAAACATTGCCTAATTATCATTATCAACTAAATCCCTGAAAGTAGAGCTATAATTTAGGGTCAGTGTCACGCACCTCTACATGATACTCTATAAAATGAAGCACAAACGCTGGAAGAGACGCTTCACAACACTGCAGATGTATCAGATAAGATATCAGATATTTCTGTGCACTGATGAACTGACTTACATTCACTCATTTAGCAGATGGGTTTACCCAGAGCTCCTTACAAATGAGAAATATAGCAAAGGAAAAATCTTTGGAATCCTTGTTTCTAGATGAACAAGTTATATAAAAAAATGTAAAATTGTATTGTCTTCTTTACTGATTTGTTTAAAGGGACAGTTCACCCAAATATGCTCATTCTGCTTTGTTTCGTTCTGCTGTGTTTTGGCTCATATAATGAACGTCAACAGGGTTCAGAGTAGTTTCGTTTACCAAAGTTCCTTAAAAATATATGCTAGGTTTCACAAAAGAATGAAAGTCGTTCAGATTCAGAACAAAATAAAGGAGAGTAAATGATGTGATTTTTTTATTTGGCTGAACGTTCCCTTTAAATCTTGTTTCTGTTGTTAGTGACTAAGAAAGTCAGTATGTTAAACAGATGTGTGTGATGTTAAAGGTGCAGCTCTGATCTCACAGCGACAGGAAGAACAGCAGCAGATCACAGGAATCAAACCAGGTGTCAGTTCAGTGATAAAGACGCTTTGAGATGAGTGTGTGTGTGTGTGTGTGCGCACATGCACAGACGTGTCAAGAGCAGACACTTTGATATACACGATCTCAGCACTTCTAACGATACAGTGTCTTGTGTGTGTGTGTGTGTGCTGTAAAAAAAGAAACTTCCTCTCCAGCTGCGTAACTCCACCTCAAACACACACATTCCAGACACATTCCTTTCTTTTTCCCTCAGATAGTCGAAGACGCTACAACCTTTCTACAGTACTGCAGGAAGTACATGGGGGGGGGGGCCTTCCTGCTGAACAGTAAGTATAAAGGATAACCTACAAGTATATTCCCAGACAGACTGACTGACTGTATGTGACCCCACGGAGGATTATCAGTCAAAATCTGTCTGTGCATGAATGTACAGACTGTACTAAAGTAAAACTGATTTACCAGGAACTGAACACAAGACAATCAGCATTGTATGAGAATATGATCAAAACAGCTGACGCACTTGAGTATGAGGTCATGTAACAGTGGACATGCATTGTAAAAAGTGCATAAATTACATAAACTCTACATAATAAAATATGTAATTTGATATTGAATTATATGCATCTAAGATTAGGATGAGGATCCATAATAATAATTATAAAAAAGTCTTCTGGTCTGAATCAGGAGAGAAATCTGCACAGATCAAACTGTGGCTGGATTATGATGTGAGAGACAACAGCAGATGCATTTTATCACTGGAAAAAGCTTTATTGTGGACTCAATTTCAGTAAAAACATCTTAATGCTGCATTAGTTTGATCTATTGATGTTCACTGATGGACTGGAGTGCTGTGGATTACTCTGATGTTTTTATCACACTCTCATCCTGACGGCACCCATTCAGAGCATCCCTTTCTCCAGATCTGATCCTAATCACATAAAAGTGTCATTCAAACAATGTTTTCTAAACCGAACTGTCAGTGAAAAGCAGATCTGGTCAGAGTTCAATCTCTCTTTCCTCAGGGTTAAAAAATGCCCAACACCGAGTAAGACACATGAGTGTGAAACCCCAGCAGATTTATACAAGCAAATAAACTGATGCTCTCGTCTCCTGAGTGTCCTGGTGCTTTCAAGCGCTCATATAAACGCTCAGGACAGTGCTGGAGACACAGTTTCTGACACACAGGTGAGAGTCTAACATCAAACATCACCTCACACAGGTGAGAGCCTCCATAACGCCTCAAGACACAAACCGTCACATGTTCAAGTCAACACAACAGGTTAAACTGAAACTGAAAACTCTGGAAAACCGGGGGATTTTCTGTACTTTGACCATCGAGCAACAACCTCCAAGCCTGCTGAGATCAGACAGCTGTCAATAACATCAGCACTGAACATCTAACATACTATAGTATATCATTTATTATCCATTTCAATTTTATTGAAATGCATTTCAAATGACTTTGAATCAGTGTAACATGTTAAAATATTCAATTGTGTCAAACGTATGAATGGATTTAATATGACTAGCTGTTTAAGATTCAGTTAGTTCTGATGTAAGCGTGATTTTAACCCAAACTAATTAAAAATGACCATGCTATCACCACAGAACTGTAACCACTAAACCACAGCACCCACATTAGACCCTTAATGCTCATAGTTTTATTTTTTACCTTCACCAACCAGATGTTCAGTGGTGTGACGTTCAGGAATTATTGCATCACGGACTAAAACCAACACCCTTTGCGTTACCAGTTTACACCTGAATCTGATTCATATGAATTCGAACCTGCAGACTTCGAGTAAACACTGATGCTCAACCACTAAACGACAGCACTTCACATGTGAGCCGTTTAGTATATTTATAGCCATCTGAACCAGAGGAGATTCAAACCTATAACCACAGGGTTATCTTTAACGACTAAACCACACACTTGTTCAAATGGATTAATCAGACAGTCACATCTTAGTCTTTAATCACTAGATAATGCTCCTAAACAATGGCGGATTAAAATATGCAAAGGTTTAAAGCTTAGGGGGACCAACCCTGATCATTTACCACTAAACCACAGCATCCTGGATTTAAAAATAACAACACTTACCCCCGGTCTCAGATCAAGGCTTAAGCTTAGTCTCAGACTAAAATTAAAGTGGTTTCAGCTGAACTTGCACAAACTGATCTTAAAATACATCAGTGCCTTTGTTTTGTCTCAAGATGCATAGCTATTTATATATATATAGTATAGCAAAGACATGTTTATAAAAACTACTTTAAATGCTCTTATTGGACTATTGCCTAATCCTGGTTTAACTTAAACCCTGTCTGTGAAACCAGGCCTTAAAGTTCTGGTCTCGCAGCAGTTTATAAAGCATTTAACCAGGTGCTGAAAGTTTACGGTTCTTAGTTGTTAACCACTAAACCCTGCTTGTTGAAATGCTCAGTATACAGCATTTAAAGTCGATTCTTTTGAATCATCGATTCTTAAGTTCGAATCTTTACCGCTGAGCCACATCAAGCATCAATCCCTTCCTGCTCTTTAACCGCTAAGCCACATCAGCTCACCTTTAAAGACACAATGGTCTGATTCGGAGGGAGTCTGACATTGGGATTCGGACTCCCAGCATTGAAACAGCTAATGATTCGAAGCGGTTCTTACCCTGCTGAACCAGATGCTGATCTGGGTCTCGGACAGCACCGCCAGGTAGAAGCGTTGCGCGCTGGGCTCGACCAGAAAGGGCCGCTCGCCGCTCCGGAGCGGGCAGAGGAGCCTCCGCGGCCAGCCGCTCAGAAAATACATCACGATCCGGTTCCGACCCAAATCACTGCGACACCGGGGCGGACAGACTCCCTCCAGCGGCCTCCATTCACCAGAACCAGACTACAGTTCAGTCCGGGATCATATCAGCGGGATCCGGTGTCAGTTCGGGTGATCTGAATCCAAAATCCGCTTTATTTGATACTGCAAGCGAGAAAGTGTAGAGGAAAAGCCCGGTAACGGAGCCGCGGGAGCGGGAGTCGGTTCGGTTCGGCTCTCACTGCGCGACTGGATCGCTGCACTTTGTCTTCCAAAGAGAAGTTTTGGATCCGAATTTGTCCCATGAACCCTCCACCGTCGCCATCTTTAGTCTCTTATTTATCCCCGATCTGCTCGCTGCTTCTTAACGCTGTAGAGCGGGAACGGCGTCTGTGCGCGCGCTTATGACCGTTCCCGCCTGAAGGGGGCGCGGCGCGGCCCACAATACACTGCGGTTAACGGAAAAAAAAACAAATTTAAAACGAGACTGACAGAAACGATTTTTACAAACAGAAATTTCCATATAAACCCTATTTAGTGTATTATTTGATTATATTTTGACCCCTCCCCTATATATATATATATTTATTTATATTGTTTTCGCTTTAAAACACTTACGCCAATAGGTGATTAGCAGCACGACCGGAAGTTGTTATCATCATAACAAGTGTGTCGCGTGCTCTCGGTCCCGCTCGCTTTCTGATATTCGTGACGTAAAATAACTTGTTGGCGTAATACGTCAGTTCCTCAGAGTTAGAATAAACGCGTTCGGTCGGATGTTCAGAACTCCGGCGCCTCCTGCCGGCGAAAGCGAGCAACTGCACGCGTGAATATCGCCACTCACATTAATAAATAACAAATAAATCACAGCTATAAAAACAATTATGTAATAGCCATAATAATTATAAATAGATAAAATGTATGAAAATAAATATAAAGTAAATGTAACGTTTCTAAATACTTATAAAAATATATATTCATAAACTAAATGAATGTAAAAAGCTTGGTTTGATTCAGTTCTTCCTTGATGCATGTAAATATAAAAGACACTTGTCTTAGGTATTAATAAAAGAACAAGCAATTGTAGCACCATGTGTCTTTATATTATAGTATTTAAAAAAGGTCAAAAGATTACTTTGCTGATCAGTAAGATTTTTAATGTTTTCAAAGAAGTGTCTTCTGCTCATCAAGGCTGTACACAAACACACAAACACATAAAAACAGCGTCACATCATTCTTTTGCTAGTGTATATTTACACTGTTTCCTGCTATGATATTATAATTAGAGCCGTAGTATCTTATTTATCATTAAAATGATTCACCACCGAAAGAAAAAAACAGCCACACGTAAAATAATTCAGCATTTATTTTAAACGACACACAGAAGATCTGCTCTGAGTGGAATGATAAAAACAAACAGATCTACAAACTACTAGATTGATTTTTATTAAACATATTAAAGTATTTGTAAGCAATGAGACAGGATCAGAGTGTGTCCATATATTAGTTTACATTTTAAAATATCTACATTTAAAATATGACTCGGATGATTGTAGAGATAAGAGATGTGTCAGTCAGCTTTTTTATCAGCCTCCGTCTTCGGGCCGTTGGCTGTCGATCCGTTCGCTGCTCCATTACACTCAGCCTGAAAGACAAGCATCAACAGGATGAAGGACTGACAACGTCTGAACAAATAGATAATAATCAGAGAAGCTTCATTTCTGAGTTAATTATTCTGTGAAAATGATTGTATTAATATTTATATTAATGTTAATATTATTACAATGATACAAAATTACATACACATACATAGAAATCTTGTAATATGTATATATATAATATAAAGTGTAATTTATATAAATTCAAATTACTTTTTTTTTTAGAATTTATTTAAATTACACTTAGATTAGTAAAAAGTAATATACTATTACATATAATTATATTATTTATATATATATATATATATTTTTTTT
>JAUMHE010000077.1:586145-596161 GCA_032359235.1 Enteromius mattozi
TTAGTGTTGTGTACATTTCTATAATACGGTGTATATTTGTTATATATATATAAATGAAAACACATGCATGTATACATTTAAGAAAAATATGTTATGTTTATATATTAAATATATTATTATATAATTAAAATTTTATGTATATAAATATATATATATATATATATATATATATATATAGTTCTGTCAAACAATTAATCGCATCCAAAATAAAAGGTTTTGTCTACATAATAAATACAGACAGTAAATACAGTACACATACAATACATATTATTATATTTTATATATATTTATATTTAATATATAAACATAACATTTTTCTTAAATATATATAAATGCATGTGTTTGTTTATATATATATTTTTATATATACATAGTATACACAAATACAATCGTATATTTTAGATATATATACAGTAGTCAACAAGTGGATCAAAAAAGTTAATCAAAGTTGTTCTAAAACTAGAACGCAAACTGGTTTTAGGTTTCAGGACAACTTTGATCCGCTTCAAATGTTGACTACTATATATATATATATATATATATGTGTGTGTGTGTGTGTGTGTGTGTTTAATATTTGAACATTTCCGGGGCCTTTTTAATATACATATATGTTCAGATGCATAATGGGATCAATGCTAAAGAAACAAGATTAAAGAGTTACATAATGCTGAGAGAGTAATATCCGGAGATTACGCACATGTAGTGATATTAGCCCAACAATATCTTTAGACAGCAGCCGTTTTACAACATAACTACTGGTGACATTATGAGGTTTTGTTAGCTTTACTCTCTTTCTTGAATTAGAGAGCAATAAAATGCTTCTCAGTGGCGATCAGTCTCTCCGGTCCTGTGTAAGTGGATGTCTGAATCTTCCCGACGCAGCAGATGACTCAGTAAAGTGGCCTGGTGAGAATGACTTACGCAGGAGTAAGCATCTTAGGACGGCAGCGTGACGGATTTATCTCTCATCTGCAACAGCAGCAGAACCCTGAATCTCGTGGCTCTGATCTCATTCTGCTGCTGTCACATCGCCGCTGCCTTCACAAACATGTCTGAGCGTTCTTTATAACGCATTGTGATTGTCAGTGAAATGAATGCACCTCAGGCTGAAGGAAATGTACATTCACGTCTGTACAGTAGAGGGCACTGCTCAAATCACGTGAAGAATATGACACAGGAGAAGAAAGTTCAACACTATTCAGCCTTAACTAAAGCAATGCGACACTGTTTGATAACCAGCAGAAGAACAGCGAATGCTATGAGTTGCACACTTGAAAACAAAGCTCCCTATGAAGTGAGCATGTGCGTGTCTCTCACAGAGACTGAAAAAAGAGTATACTTTAAAGACTTGCGCACACAACTGTTTGTGAAATGGAGTTTGTGCTTGTATATCCTAACTCTCTCATTCAGCACAAATCCAAATATTCCATAGTATTTCAATATTTGTGATGTAGTGTATCTGAATGTTTGGTTGACTGCATTTTATTTTGATAAAGTACCAACTGTGCTGTCATGTTCTGTGTATGTGTGTGTGTGTGTGTGTGTGTGTTTGTACGTGATCCCTTTACTCAGAATCACCTTTAAACACTTATTGTCTTATTAATAATGCATCACTGTATAAAGATCTGCTTTTATTTGTGTACACTCACAATGAAAACTAAACATTGTGCTTTTGTAAAATAAAGAAAACAGATAGGATGTCGCTTTCTGTGAACAAATTAAGCATGTCAAAAAAATCAATTGAAACTCAGCACATCTAGGCTACTTTACGTGTCACCCCAACCCCCCTTTAAATATATTTCAAGACTTTATTCCTTGTATGTATATATGTACTGCAGATTTTATTTATACCACTTCCTGCTGCCAGTAACTGCTTTCCGCCTGTCAGTACCTTTCTGCTGCCAATTTTTTTTTTTTTCTGAACCCCTGCTGAACAATCGCCTGCCACCAGCTGGAAGTGGTTGCCACTGACAGTCGGAAGGCAGGCTGCATCCAAAAAATGATAACGTTATGCATTTACATAACATATAAAAACCTAAAATAGCATGACATAAATGTGGAGTGGGATTTTACACCAATGAGGTCTGACTTTGGGCTACAGCTCAAAAATGACCAAAGAGTTTAGATATTTTTCCTATTTACAACTTGACTCTTGTGTAGTTACATCGTGTGATAAGATTATAGGGTCTATGGTTCGGCAGCAAAGTTCCTTGATTATTACTCCGGCATGAGAGTATAGTTCCTAGTTATGTCAAAATCACAACTTTTCATTTTCCGTCAGTCTTATTACACGATGTAACTACAGAAGAGTCAAGTATCAAATAGGAAAAATATCAAGACTCTTTGGTCAATTTTTGAGCGTGATGCTAACGGTCTAATCAGAATTAATTATCTATGCTAAGCTACAGCTAAAAGTGCTGGACCTGGAGATCGACTGAATGGATTCAAAAATGGTAAAACTCAACTGTTTAACTCTAGAGGAGTATTAAAATGAGCTTCTTTTTTAAAAATGTGGTGTGTTCCTTTAAAACAACCAATAAGGCGGCCAACAAAAACCCTGATTTTATTATTTCCTGAAAAGCAACTACTGTATGTGACCCTGCTGGAGTATGTGTGTGTGTGAGATGCACCTGAAGGTGTATGGCCCTATTTCAGTAAGACGAGGTTTGGCTTCTCCGTTGGTGAACTCTTCAGGGTTGGTGACGTTGAAGAAGTAGAACTGAATGTAGACCGGAGGCGGAGGATTCTTCCAAGAGCCGAAAACTTTACTGCCTTCTGTCAGCGTGATCTCCTGCACACACACAACACAACAGAGATAGTAAATATCACAGCACAAACATCTGTTTAGTTTCAGACCCAATCAAAGGTTTTGGTCTTCAGGTCAGGTCTGTCAGCTTTGAGCTCATTCGCTGGAAAATAGATTTTTTAAAAGCGGCAAATACAACAAAGATTATTAGAGTATGTTTTAGAATTAAAACACTCTTTCAGATTTTCTACATTTAAATAAATGTGTTATTTGCTACCTTTTCATATAATTATTGGGCATATTTACAATCAATTTATGAAACAAAATTAAATTTTTCAGTCCACATGAGAGTTGACAAAATAAACTTTTATATTGATGTCATCATCAGCCAACATAACTCCAGCTTCATTCATCACCCCGGAAAAAGGTTAAGTATTTTGGTCATTCTGGGTCACCTGAGGTCATGACCTCTGACCTCCAGCGCTACATTATTGCCGGCTCAAATGTAACATTTCAAAATAAACTTCATTTGTTCTGAATTAATATTTGATGTTGATTTCATATGTCATTTTATTATGTTATTATTTACATTCTACTGTTTTGCGTTGTTTTGAAACCAAAAAATAAAAGGTTTCAGCAAAGCGGCATGCTTTTATGTTTTGTTGTTATATTGTTATGTTTTTGTAATGCCAGGCCAACAGAGGGAGCTCTCACCTCTGATCTGTCTGTCTTCGCTCCTTCTGCTTCTTCTGCAATGTCTTCCTGTTTGGCGGCCATTTACTTACTTAGTTACTTTGGATTTTGACCCTGGACTATTGCCTGTTGTTTTTTTGACTGTTTCGCTGCCGGCCCTGACCATCGCATGTTACTGGATTACGATTCTGTCTCACCCTTGGATATTCCTGTTTGCTGGTATTTGTACCTTGCTTGTTTTGACCACGTTGTGTTTTAATAAAATCTTGCACTTGGATCTTCAACGCCTGTCTGTTATAGTTTTGTATATATGTCGATGTTGTTTTATAACATAAAACACCATAAGATAAAAGAAGCATGTTATGTTTTATGTTGTTTTGCCAAGCTATGTTGTTATATTTTATAACAGAAACATGATGTTATGATGTCATCTTTTATGTTTTGATATGTTGTTTTGTTAAGTTATATAATTTTTATATTTCATTCAATACGTTACTTGCCAACTCTTTGTAAATAATACATTTTCGAGTGAAAACTGCTTCTACATCTTTTTTTTTCACCATGTACGATAGTGTCCTGAAATTTGACAAAAAATGTAAAAAACCTATAGATAGGAGATCTGTAATTAGGTCATTCTGGTTTACCTGAGGTCATGACCTCTGACCTCCAGTGCTACATTATTGCCGGCTCAAAAGTAACATTTCTAAATTCCTCAGATGCTGATAAAGTTCACTTGTTCTGGCTTAATCGGATCACATTAAGTTCAGCCAACAGCAGAAAGACGCAGGAGTATAACGAGAAGTATGAAAGACTGTAACTATTAGATACTCTGAATCCACACTGGGTCAAACACAGACAACCTCTGACCGGTCGAGCGCTGGCGCCGTGTTCAGGGTGATTGGACCCTGGAGGTGTGTTTGAGCAGGACAGAGATCACAAACAGCACAGCTTTAACTAGTGACTCAGCACTATCATCAACATCATCAATCTGCTTCACTGACCAACGACTACCCATTCAGACTCGATGAAGACCAGCTGTCCCTCAGAAGAGTCAGTGTAGTGGTCTAAAGCATGGAGGAGGATCGGATCATGAGATTGTTCTCCTGAGAAGGAACCAGTTAAAGACGCTTTTCTCCTCACTTCAGCAGAAACTGTAAATAAAGACGGTTAGCTACTGACAGTTCTAAAGCTGTTAACAGCCGTTGCTCACTTATAGAAACAGGGACATTTCTTGGAAACCAGGACTGATATACAATACAGTTTAAACCACTGAACACTCTATAACAACTCCTAATTAGTATACATGCATTATTTGATGTATTATTATTATTACCGTTGTTGTTGTTTCACTTATTATTTCAGCTTCAATTAAATATTTTTAGATGTTATAAAATATATGCTTTTTTATTGTTATTTTACTGCATTAATATATTCATTTTACATTATTATTATTGTTATTATTATTTCACTTTCCAGATATATAGACATATTTAATGTATTATTATTAATAGTAATAATTATTTTATATAATATAAAAATTGTTTAAATTAAAATATTATAAATATATTTGAAATGTATAAATTATACATACATATATATATAATTTATTTATATCAATAATCTATTCTTATGTTGCACATGTGATTATTTATGATGTTTAAAAGTAATTGTGATAATTATATATGTACTCCACACATCGTTACTCTAAAAACTATTAACATATTTGTTTTCTACTTAAGGAAATGAAACCTTACAGAAGGACCCACAATGCCTCAGTGAGAATGAATCACTGTTAGTAAACGCTCTGATTCATCAGTATATAACCGAGCAGATCGGGTTTGACCAATGATATCACGGGACACTCTGACTGATATGATGCAGATATATATTGCTCTTCTGTTAGTCAGATACAGTTATGGGCTCATAATCACAATATGTTTGATATATTGGTCAACATCAGTGATAATGAACAGAGGAAACTGCATTCAACATCTGAACCACATTAACTTCCAAACTTATCAGCAAAGCTATGGGTTTCCTCCCCATTGAAACACACACACACACGAGAGGCTGGACTGAATGACCCTCATTAACACACACACACCTCACAGATCACGTGACCATCGGCTCACACTCGTTCCTCGAATCAACTGCTGAAACATTTCTTTTCCTCTCGTCTTTTCTCATGTAAAAATCCAGCAGCCACCAGCCAAGACGCCTAGAAAAAAAGTATTCGCACAGAACAATGAGGTGTTTATAGCTAATCTTCTCTGGCATTTAAGACATTTTTAATAGCCAAACGATTATTTATATGTCAAACGACATAGAATCATACAAGAATACACACACACGACCATTCAGAGCTTTGGAATAATACTAATTTATTTTTTTTCATTTACTTATTGTCTCTTCTGCTCATCAAGCTGCATTCATTTGATGTAAAAATACAGTAAAACTTGTGAATTATTAGAATTTAAAAGAGCTGTTTTCTATGTGAATGTGTGTTAAACTGCGCAGCTGTATTTTCAGCATCATTACTCCAGTCTTCAGTGTCACATGATCTTCAGAAATCATTCTAATATACCGATTTACTGCTCAGGAAACATTTCTGATTATTATCAGTGTTGAAAACTGTTGTCCTGCTCAATATTTTTGAAACATTCAAAATTCCAGATGCATTTACTGTGACTTTAAATCAATTTATTCTGTCTTTGATGAATAAAAGTTGTGATTTCTTTAAAGAACGGCAGTGTAAACTAGGTTCAGAACTGACATAGAAAATGTTCGCTGCATTAATTTGACCATTTTCCTTCTGTTTTCACAAGCACTGAAAACAATTCTTCAACAAAACAAAGCTAGAGTAGAACTGTTCATTTTGTACCAGTGGGGAAAACATGATAAAAACTGCACTTAATCTAACCAGACTATCACTGTTTGTGAAATAAACAGAAAAGCCTCAATCTTCGGAGGTGGATGTCAACTAAACACACAGCTTAGCAAACATCACTAATTAGGAGGTGTGTGTTTTCTAAGACGGATGTGGGGCTCAAAATGTTGATTTAGTTTTTTGTGTGTAGTTTGTGATCTGGAGAACTGAAGGAATGAGGTCAGACTCAGACAGACAGATATCTCAGTCCGACAAGAACTTGATTGCTTTTCTGACTCCATCTGCAGCCCTAAAACTACAAGCACATGCTGACGCAGAAGACAGTGCCATTATAGTTTTTGCTAATATTTTTAACAATTTTATTTATATATTTATTTTTTTTTTTCTGAAGCACAAAATCACTTTCACAGACTTTTCCATGAACTGTTCCCTCCCGGTGCAATGACCTGCTCAACCCGAGCAACTGAGTCCTTCAAGAATCAGCTAAAAACACATCTCTTTCAGCTTTATTTGACCCAGCACTTTCTATTCTAATTCTATCCTTAAAAAAAGAATAATAATTTCTATTCTCGAATTAATTTCACTGCTCGTCAAAAAGCTTCTCCAGTAAAATAATATAAAGAAATTGTATTCTGTTTTCTTTTTCTTTTATTTATAATTTTCCTGTATTTAGTCTATTTAGTTTTTATTTATTTATTTATTTTTTTACTTTATAGGAGACATATGTATTAAATAACATCATTTATTGAAAAAACTTTGTTTTAATTGTTTTTAAAAAGTTAAGGTTATTTTAAGGTTAAGGTCTTATTTTGTTGTATTTTTTATTTTAATGTAAATAACATTATTAATATAAGAAATATTATCTTGGTAACTACAAATAGATAAATAAATACATAAAGTAAATATAAAATCTTTTTTTATTATTAATAATTAAAATTATGTTTTAGAAAGAAGTATCTTTTGCTCAACAATTCTGCATTTACTTGACCAAAAATACACACAAAAAAGTAAAATATTATTAGAATGTAAAACAGCTCTTTCTATGTAAATATAATTTAAACTGTAATTTATTTCTGTGATGTTCAGCTGTATTTTCAGCATCATTACTCCGGTCTTCAGTGTCACATGATCTTCAGAAATCATAATAATATACTGATTTACTGCTCAACAAACATTTCTGATTATTATCAATGTTGAAAACAGTTATGCTGCTCAATAGTTTTGCAGAAACCGTGATACATTTTTATTTTTCAGAAGAGCATTTATTTGAAATATTGTAACATTACAGATGCACTTTTGGTTAATGTAACGTATCCTTAATGACTAAAAGTATTAATTACTTTCAAACAAAAACTAAAGAGTGTTAATTGGCTTCAGGGTTTCCTGCATTTGTGCTGCTGCTGCTGAATGATTGATGACAGATTCATCCTTCAGTCTGTCATCAGCATGTTTTTCTCGTGTTCCTCCTGTAATCTAGACTCTGTAGGAGCATTTACAAACTCAGCATGTGTGTGATCTGAGGTGAGGCTGATCTGTCTCTTATATACAGTATAATCAGTTGTTTGTAGACGGCTGTAAACACGGGCGGCACAGACCGAAGCCATTCCTGGAGCCGTCTGACCGCTTCAATCAGCCACTGTTATTCCAGGCTCTGGGATGTGACATTAAATTACTACCCTGCCAAAAGAACTTCATCTACACTAAAAACAGCCTGTGCTTGGAGCTCTGAAGCTGCAGATTTAGCTGAAATGCAATACAAGAACTTAAGACTGTCCAGCTGAACAGATGAGGAGGAGAAACACTCACACACAAGCATCACATTGACTAAAGCCACACAATGCGTTTCCTGTTCAACACAAGCCTCTGCTCTGCAGTCCATCACATTTGCACACAAACAGAGCACTCTGATTCTTTGTCAAACCACAAAACTTTGATTTCAACGCAGAGTTTTCACCTTCACAAAGTTGTGTTCCAGCAGGTTATTCAACGCTATAACCTCTTCATTCTCTACATCATCTGACACAGCATCATGTGTTTTGTGCTCCGTAAGAGGAAAAGAAACCAGAGCACATGCCGACCGCAGAGAAGACAGAAACACTGAGCACATGCTACACGTCACTCTGATTACACCGAGCACATGCTGCACACAAAAAATCGCTCGTTTCCCGCCACAGCACGCTTCTGAAAAACTAAGCTTTGCAGGAAATAAATCATACAAATCTTAAATAAATTCTTATTGAAATTAAAATAAATAATTAAAATAATTAATGTAAAACATTGACTAAAAATTATTATATTATATAAAAGTAAAGTTAAGAAATAGTGTATAATAGTAAAATATAATAGTAAAAAAATAGTAACTCATACTAAAAATAATCATAATGTTAAATATAAAAAATAATTTAGATAAATCAAAAAATGTAAAATAAAAAAAACACGTTTTTAGTGTAAAATATGTACAATTATATATTACAATGTTATATTACAGTAATAACATATGTAGAAATATATAAAATAAAAATGTTAAATATGAAATAAAAGCTGACAAAGAATCTAAAGATCATGCAAAGTAATAGTCCACTATTATAAAGCTCATAACAGCTGAAGAGTGAGAACAGACTCTTACCCCCTTCAGCTTGTTGTGGATCAAGGTCTGGAAGAGTCCGGACACAAACAAGCTGATTCCCATGATCAGGAGAACAGCGCCGACGACTCCAGACGTGAACATGCAGCAGGAGCCCTTCCTCATGGTGCAGGTGTCAATAAAACCCCGAGAACTGAGAGTCTCCTCACGGCACACACACACATACACACACACAGCAGATCTGTGATCAATCAGACCCTGAGCTCAGACCCAGACGCTCCTGGAGCTCCTCAGAAGAGTAAACTTGACACAGCACCAGTTCACTATTTGAATGAATAGCTGCTGTGTGGAGGGGCCGAACGTCAGCCGGAGTGGGCGGGACTGAGGGTTAGAGAGAGAGAGAGAGAGAGAGAGAGAGAGTGTTTGGAGTCTTGAAGGTGACAGAGGACTTTAACTGGAGCTTGTTATGTGTAAATTCACAACTTTATAAAAAAAATTCACATAAAAAATCAAAAGAAAATAAGAAAAATAAAAAGAAAAGATAAAAAGAAAATTTGTTAATTTTGAATAGTTTAAAAATGATTAAGATAATGTAGAAAACATGCACATGCAATATAATATATTTATTGTGTACTGTGTATATTTATTATGTATATATAAATTAGTGGTGGGCATAGATATTTTTTTTTAATCTAGATTAATCTCACTGTAATCTTGGAATTAATCTAGATTAATCTCATTTGAATTCTGCCGAAGGCCTTCAGAATATGTGCGCTACCTAAATAACGACTAAAAGTAAGTCTTTGAGAACAGGTTTCTTAAGCCTGGAGGTGCATTAGACCAATAATTCATGACTGATTCATTTAACTCAGATTACACTTTTTTAAAGTTCTTAATAACATTACATTTAAGGGCACTTGTTTCTTCAATACAAAGTGACATTTAAAAGAACTTGTATGCCAATTCATGAACACGCTTTCTTTGTAGACCATACCCGCATGGCTCCAGCAGTTTCTCTAGCTTTGCCAACATTTTTTCGGCGCCCATGTTAACGGATGAGAGCACCGCACGCAGGAGCAGAGCAGAAGCACATTTCACCATAAAAT
>JAUMHE010000077.1:596261-617812 GCA_032359235.1 Enteromius mattozi
TAGATGAAAATATTTTCTCAGAGAGAGCACAGATACTTTTCAGAGCTTCAGATCTTATCAGTGAGAGAAAGTGACATCATTTCCTGTAACTTACACAATTCTAAGAGATAATTCCACCAATTTAAAGGCAAAATATGGTTTGGTAACAGAGTTGACACAAGATTCGGGGACACACTTTTTTCTAAGAAAACAATACGTTTTAAACAATTTAATGTTGTAGAATTAAGTAAGTAACTGTTTAGGGCTTTTATAAATAAAATGAATAAACTTTTGCCAAAAAGAAAAGTACTATAAAATATTTTGATTGGACATTGATACATGATGTAAAAAAATACACTGACTAATGCGTACAGGAAGAAATCATGATTTTTAGCTATTTAAGACACTTTTAAAATAAATTATTATATGGACTGTAACATCTTGTAATTGATAACAATTAGTAAAGAATAATAATAAATAAATTAAAATAATAAAAAGTAGAAAAAATAATGACTTTTTTTGTGTGTGGACACCAAATGTACCCGCAATTATAGAATCAACCATATTTATATAGATATAGATATAGATAGATAGATATACATACATATTTGTATGTTTTATTTAACTATGATTTTGAGGTGAAACGGTTCTTGATGTTTCGTGACAACTTTTGATAAAGTTTGGATAATGACAGCGTGTAAAATATAGTTTATTTTATCTTTTCTTGATTTTGAGCTAAAATGATTCCTAATGTTTTGATAAAGACAATGTGTGTTTATATTTAAGCATTTAGGAAAAATGTGCAGTATTGTGTGATGTATTTTCCTGTTTCTTTTACCAGGGCAAACATCTTTAATTGTTTGAAGAGAAAATCCTCAACTACCTGTTTTCCACACAGAGCTGATCAGTGAGACGAAACAGCTGCGTAGCTCATAAACACACCGTGTGTAAGTCAAGGACACTCACCCGCTCTCTCTCTCTCTCAATCACTTCTCTATTTCCTTACATCTTATATTCCCATTTTTCATGACCCTGTTGTATTTCGCTGGTCACGCGAGTCTTTCTTTAGAAACGAGGGTGTGTTAAACGCATCACGGGCAGTAAAGGGGAAGTATGTGACCTTCAAGTGTCATATAGAATGAAGAAGAAAGCGGACCTCTGACCTCTCCGCGCCGGACACTTGAGGGGTCAGTGGAAAACATCTGTGTATCCGGGCGTGGATGGGCCGCTCGGAGAGAGCGAGAGGAGGAGCAGTGTTTGTTTCAGATCCGCATGTACAGGTCAGTCGGCATAAAGTTACAGGAGTTAAAGAGTCGTGTTGAAGCAGAACACACTCATAACAAACAACACACACACACACTGAGTACTCAAGATCACTACAGTCAGCAACCCACAGTTTTCCAATTTTAACATTGACGCTAACAAAAATAATTTAGATAAACCCACAAATATGAATATATTATTTATATTTTATTTATAGCTAATTGATATCTCTCTCTCTCTCTATATATATACAGTGTGTGTGTGTGTGCGTATAAATGATTAAATCAAATCAAAAATAAAATTGATTGCAAGATCCTGATCATAGCTTTCTTAATATTTTAAAGTAAACTTTTAAATATAGAAAAAATTGCATTTAAAAAAAAATCTAATCACATTTTCAAAAAAATTAAAATAAAATAAAAATTTAATAAAAAAAAAAAAAGCAAGATCCTAATAGGGTGTCTTTTAAATTTTGCTTTTAATAAAAAGTTTTTTTTAAATAAAATATTAAAATAAAATAAAACACATAGGATAAATTCCGGTCGGTTTTTGCCATTAATCCTGAATTAACCCCTAAAATACAGAGGATATGACAAATAATGCATGTATTTATATAAATGATATTTGCACACAAAGAAAAACTATTTCAAGGATCAAATCATTTTTCCCTTGTGACATAATTTACATGATGACTAAGGTGAAGCTGGGATTGCATCTGTGGTTTGTGGTTTTGGATTGTGTGTCAGAGAGCAGCGAGTACAGTGGTCATGTGTGAGCAGTGAAAGGTCAGATCAGAGGTCATGCCCTTTTACCTGCATTCTCTCAGATCATGTGATGCAGGACTTCCTTCACAGTCAATCACACATTCCAGAACAGCAGGAAGTTGTTACCGCGGTTACCCTTGACCTCCATACAGCCCATAATCGCTCTGAGCTCTGGGTGAAAGGTGCGTGGATAAACATCTGACCATCAGACGAGGAACAGGTTAATGCTGTGATGTCTGACGCCTCCTGCTGGTGCGAGACATTACTGGGTTACTAAACTGAGTACTTCTAGAAATGTGAAAGCTAGTGATTTAAATCTACGGACTGCAGCTGTAAGCAGCCTCAGAGGTGTTTGTATGCTGTTCACTGCGTGTGAAGCCACAGGCTCCTTTATTCAAACAATCCAGCGCCGTCGTCACGGAGACCAACAGGAATGTCCCAGGTCCCGTGACGAGGGGCCTCACTAAGGTCCTTTACAGTACAGACTGATTACTGGCCACAGGAGGAGTCCCATAATAATGAGTCTGAAAGAAGTCTCTTCTGCTCAGCAAAGCTGCATTTATTTCATGATCAATACTGTAAAAAATATGAAATATTATACTCATTTAAAATACCTGCTTTCTCTGTGAGTATCTGTTAAAGTGTAATTTATTTCTGTGATGTTCAGCTGTATTTTCAGCATCATTACTCCAGTCTTTAGTGTCACGTGATCCTTCAGAAATCATTCTAATATACTGATTTACCGCTCAACAAACATTTCTGATTATTATCAGTGTTGACAATGTTGTGCTGCTCCATATTTTTGTGTAAACTGTGATGCATGTTATTTTTCAGTATTCACAGATGAACAGAAAGTTCAAAAGAATAGCATTGAAATCTTTTGTAACATTATAAATGTGTTTACTGTCACTTTTCATCAATTTAATGCATCCTTCGTGAATAAAAGCATTGATTTCTTTGAGTTCACTGGTTGTTTTCGTCCTTTCATGGAAGGCATCAGTGTTTGGACTCAAAGGCCCCCTGCTGTCCAACACAATATACTTTAGGAGCCCATAAGGACTGAGATATCTGCTCTGGTATTTCCATTTCTACTGTAACTATGACAATGCTGTTTGTTTTAAAGTTTTTCATTAATAGAAACTTACAGAATTTATGCATTAAATTAAATAACCATAATTTTATGTTTCCAAAATATTCACCATTATAATTCCAAGTGCTCCTAAAAAAACAATAGTCTATTAAATAAATATAATAAATATAATACAGGAGAAAAACATTTAAAATAATAATAATGAAGTAAATATAAATACACAAATAAAAAAATGAAATAAAGCTATTTAAATAAAATGATTTAATAAAATCAATTAATCACATGGCCAAAGCTGGAAAAACTTATTAAATTAAATTATTATTTAATTATTGTTTATTACATTTTATATAATTTAGTAATAATAACGTTTATACTTTTAGAATATATACAAAAATAAATTCTTATTATTTAATCATTTATTACTTTTCATATATATATATTTAATAAAATATATGAAAATGACAGATAACATTTATATATAACCTTATATGTATATTTATTTGAACTTGCATTCATGTACTGAAGGGTTTCCTTAAGCGTTTCAATCAAAGGAGCAGAAACATCACCCGTTAATAACAATGGATCCTGACGGGCCCCTGTGCTGAAGGACGGGGGCCCCCCAGCTTTATGCTGAAGGAGGGTTGGATCAGATCCTCTATTGTGTGTTTGCTCTCAGAAGAAGACGCGTCGCTTTGATTCATTCCTGACTGAAACAACAACGGACGCTCAGGGGCCCAGATGAGCACATACACATACATGAAACAAACAAGGGCCCGAGTGTTCAAGCCCCGGACTCTATACCCACAATCCCAGACAACAATACACACACACACACACACACACTGCTGTAGGGCTTCAGGGGGTCCAGTGCTTCTGGGGTTAAATTTGGGAAGCGTTTCCCGGCATTCACGAAAACAATGATGGGAACGCCAAGCTAGTATGTAAAGACAAAGATGTATATATATATATACAGTGCTGTAGTGAACGTATAAAAACATAAACATAGCATATAGAATTAACATGAGCTCACGCTTCTTCTGATCTCCTGCAGACTAATCTAGTCACTGATAATTCATCTGAATACTGCTCGATATCAGCAAATGTTATCTGCGTTTTATTTCTAAAACCTTTCATCTGGATGATCATAACATTTTTATAGCTAATTATTACAATTTTTAAGAACGTTATAGGAGAACATTCAAAAATAAGATTCCCATAATGTTTGTACAATGATAAAATAGTAAAGATAACATTTTTTGATGCTCGATCAAAGAATCGGTGAATCACTTTAATTGATTCATTTGAACAGAACAGAAGCCTAGCTAATAGTTCTAAGAAGGTTCTCAGAAGGTTCTGGCAAGGTTCTCTAAAAGTTATGAACAAACATTTATCCAGTAACATTAATATAAAACTATTAACACATTGCTTATGATTTATTTTTTTTTCTTAAATGTTTTAGTTAAGGTTAGTTCATACTACTTGTTTCAGAAGGTTTAAAGAACATTAACATTGTTCACAAAGTTATAAAATGGAATTTTCCCTTAGTGCTTTCTACAACGCTCATAAAACCAAGAAAAACGTTAAAACGTAAGTTTCCAGAAATAATGTAAATGCAGATGTTAGCTAAATGTTCTCAGAAAATAGCTGGTTAATTAATAAATTACAAATTAATAACGAATGGTAAAACTACTATAAATCTTGGCTGTATGGATGTTTATTGTGTTGTAGAAATGCAAATGCATTTTTGCAAAGCTCTATATGTAATGTTGGATATATATTATACAGTACACTCACATAAAGTGATCTCAAAATGTATATTATCATCCAGCTCTAATATGACAAATGCAACAATAAGGAATGTAGATATTAAGATGTTACAAACATTAACATCGTGATTTTCTGCTCTGAAACAGTGTGCATTATTAAAAGCGCCGTATGAATAAACGTGAATAACTGACCGATATTGGATCAATCTCAGCACTGAACATTAAATTATGGATAAATGGACCTGTTTTATCATGCAGAGAAACAACAGAATTAACCCTGAGACTTTCACACGATGTGGGTTACCATCCACACACACACACACACACACACCCACCTTTACCTGAACTCTCTGAAATCATGTGATGCAGAACTGAGCACTTCCTCTTCATGGGTTCACAGCCTCAAACCACTGCAGAACATCAGGAGCCCTGTTACCAGGGTTACTCATGACCTCCACATCCTATAAAAGCATACATGATAACAATAACATGCATCTCTCAGGACCAACAGCAACGGCATCTAAATTACACACACAGCACTGATTGATTACATGTCGATTTAAGAAAGTAACATGAAAACTAATATAACAATTATTTGTGCAAACAAATAAAATACTGACATTTAAGCCAAGTTAAGAACAAAATAATGATTGCACAAGCTCAGGATGACTCAGTTCCTCTCACACTGCAAACACGCATGTGTTAGTAAGAGAATACTGTAAAGATGATCTAAAACGAGAGAGTAGATGAGCTGAAGTAACACTGCCCTCTGCTGGACAGGTGAAGAAAACCTCAACACACACACACACACACAAATTCATATGGCAGCATATTTTAATTTGTTTAAAATATAAAAGTTTAATGTCAAAAAAAAGTTTTTTTAAATGGCTGTGTGAACATTTGAGACAATATTAAAGGTGCAGTTCACTCAAAAAAGACAATTCAGTCATCGTTTACTCATTCTCAAGTTGTGAGTTTCTGCATTCTGCAAAGAGAAAAGATTTTGAAGAATGTTGGTAACTGAAACAGTTGACTTCCATAGTAGTCAAGTGACTGAAAGTCAACTGTTTCTTCAAAATATTCAGCAGAAGAAAAAAAATCATTCAGTTTAGGAAAAAGTAAAAGGATTTTTTATTTTTGAGTGAACTACATTTTATCATTAGGAGAATGTTACTTTTGAATGTTCTCTGAACCACTGCAAACTAACAAGTAACATTTAAAAATGTTACAAGAACGTCTAGCTAAAATGTTTCAGAAGACATTCCAATAATTCCAATTAAAGACCTATTAAAGACCAGAGAACTTTGAACAAAACATTCTATTAATGCATCTGGTAGAATGTGTTCGTAACCTTACAGAACGTTCTGAGAACTTTCTATTGCACTATATTTCCCTGTGAATGCTCAGCTTAGACTTTGAGCAGACAAACACGAACACAGGACAGAATAGGAGGGCGATCATCAGAGCTCTGGAGCTCCAGCTCATTAGCGGTGGGTTTGATAAAGGTCTCGTTACCCTCGCAGACGTGGACTCGTCCTAATTTCTGCTGATCATTGATCTCTGATAGTCTTATCAGCCTCATATAAAGTGCGTCCAGCTCTGGCTCGGTCTCACTGATAACACGTTCAGCCAAAGCCTAAAGATGATGTTCGTGACCCAGCGTCTGCTCGTCCTGACCGCTCTGCTGTCTCTGCTGCTGGCCTTACAGGTACATCACCTCACCATCACCAATCTGACCCATCAGAGACCAAAGCACTCACTAACACACAGAAAATACAGAAAAGTTTAAATCTAAATTAAAAACATCTCTAGTCTTGCTTTCTTACAAAGATTTCCATCATGATTTAAGAACTTTTTTTTTTTCTTAAATCATTATTAATATTCTATTTTGTTGCATTTATTATTGTTTTTCTTTTTTTCTTTTAGTGATTTTTTTTAAATGTTAGTTCTAAATTGTTTTGATCTCACTTGTTATTTTCTAAACATTTGTGTCAATCACTTTTCTTGCCTGGAAAGCACTTTGAATTGCACTATTTTGTTTGGAAACTAGCTAATTAAATAATTAAATAAAACTTTTTTTTTTAATTATGCTAATTAAATAAAACCTGACTGATGTTAAAAAATTATAGTAAATTTTACAATCGCAAATAAAACTTGGTATTACACGTGAAATTTTTTTTTTTTGAAATATGGAGATAAAAATAGATTTTAAATGCTTATTATTATTATTATATTTCAAATATATATTTTCAAAAATATTAAATAAAATAGGAAAAAATATTGGTAAAAAAATTACATATTCTGAAATCTGAAACATGCTTTAGCAAATACATTTAATAATATTTGTGCTGTCATATTAGTTTACTCTCAAATACCACAAATAAGACAATATATCAGTTCTGCATATCAGTGATATCAGTGTCGGTCATAAAGCACGCTATCAGCTGATCAGGAGTAAGCTGCATGTGTCACTTGTTTCTAAAACAGGATCATCTAGTAATGTGCATGTGAAATACTTCCTCCAGCTGGAATAACACGGCTCTCATCTCATGGTTTTCCTGTGATTGTATGACGATGCGTGACGGACTGAAGCGCTTCTTTGATTCTGCCTGCTGCTTTTGTTTGCACATGTACTGTAACGCTTCTGTAAATCATTGTCTGGAGTTGCACAATGTCACTCCCAGAGCAAATGTTTGGGTTTGACTGTCCTTGACAGCTTTCTAAATTTAGAGGCTTAAGAGTCTAAATTTGGGACATAATTTCACCTTCAAATTGCAGTGAAGATGGGATATTAAACATATGCATAATTCTTGTTTTTTTCTCCCTCACAATTGAGTTTATTTCTCCCAATTCTGATTTTTTTTTTCTCTCAATTTTGAGAAAGAAGTCATAATTGCAAGGTACTATGAGAAGACATGACTTCATTGTGAGATGTAAACCTGCAACTGCAAAAACAAAATCTGAAAATATGGGTCTCTCTGTGTGTAGGTCCAGACGGCACCCATAGACAGTGACTGGGCGACCGGACTGATCCATCGGGCCAAGCGCTCATTACTCTGGAGATGGAACACTCTGAAACCTGTGGGTTCTGGATGCAGAGATAATTATGAGTGTGGAACCAACTACTGCAGGTGAAGAACGGGACCAAACACTTCAGTCCTGCCACTGCGCTTCGGGCGTCCCGACCTCAAACCTCCCTCTACCACTTCACGTCCTCTCTACACTATCACATTAAAGGCAAAAACACCAAAAGTAAATCGAAATCAAAAATACATATAATAATAATAATAATAAAATTTGGCAAAATTTTCTGCCAACTATAAAAAGAAAAAACAATTGAATACAACAGATCAGGCGGCAATGCATTTATTTATGAATGCTAGCACATAGCCTATATATATATTGTGTATGTATTTCAAAAAGTACATTCATAGGCTACTACATACTAAATATATTTTTTTCTCATAGGCTAAAGGCCTATACTGCTCATTAGGCCATATTAGCATTAACTATAATGTTAACACATGAGAGCTTATTGTAATGTGTAACCACATGCTTGTAGAAGTCTTCCTATAAAAGGTTCAGCACAGTTGACAAGAGAAAGAGCAGGATTTTTAAGAGTTTAAGTCGTTAAGATAGACTGACGGTTTGTGACATGAAGTTAATTTTAGATATTAAAAAAATGATGTGTGATTTGTTGAAACACCACAAAACATGACAGCATTCATCAGATCAAATAATACTTACAAAGATGTTTTCCCTCCAATAAATAAATGACGTCACTTCCTGCTAGAAGATGTTGGAAACATATATCCATTCAAACTGATAAATAAGCAATTGTGAATCACAATTTTAAAGGCCTTTAAAATGGGGGTAATATTTAGCAGGAATAAATAAAATGAACACTGTGACTCGATACGCCAGTGATTCAAAATCCAATCCTATTTGAAAGTGATTCAAATGAAACACGATTCGAAACACTTTGTACAGCGCTTAGCAAAGGATTTTTTGTCGCTCTGAGAAACGTTAAATAATCGTGCAATATCGCTATATGACTGGATCAGTTGCATCGACATAAGAACCATCTATACATGATTCATACGCGTGCGATTCAAAACTATCTTGCATTTGATGATTCAAATAAGCGAATCGCTTCATTTTGGCGATCCGGGAAACACTCATTTACCGTAAAGTAATGCTGTAAATAATGCTAGTGGTTCAGAACCGGACCACATTTGAAACTGATCGATTCGTTTTGTCAGTCGCCTCACAAGAGATTTTTTTAGCGCTCCGAGAAATGCGAATTTATCGCGAAATCGTGTTTGTTGTATCGACATAAAAACGGTCTTGTGATTCAATACGCCTGCGATTCACCAGAACCATATAGGCTGATTCAAACACGCAGTTCATTTTATTTTGGCGCGTTACAAGGGATTTTGGCGCTTTGCAGAAACGCGAATTTGCCGCGAAATTTTGAATAACACATAAAAGATCTACACTACGGCGTGCTAAGAAATGCAAATTTATCGCACAATATCTCTCTATGATTGTATATTGACAACTCTAATCACAAAAAGACTTTCACACAGAAACCTTAAGCTGTAAACAGATAAGAGGTTATCACAAAAAAATATTGACCGCTGAGTGAATCAGCAACTCCACAGCCATTCAGATTTATAATGCACTCCAGCACAAGCGGGAAATGTTTTCACACATTTTATATTTCCTATGTGGCATATTTTTAATGTCACTGCTTAACCTATACTTTTCCTCTCTTTCAGGAAAAACACGTGCTCCTTCAATAAATATCAACAGGCATAACTGAGGATAAATGATGACGGCACCAAATGAAATGATGGAAAACAAAAATGGCTAAAATTGTGCATCCCTTTGATTTCTCAAACATCATGACCTACATCAATTTGACAGAACACCTAAAGACAGCAGAAGACTTTCAGATCTACGTCAATCTCAAGACTGTATTCAATATGTCCAGGTCATATTAACCTCCAAAGTCAGAACTGTTTTTATTTAGTTGATTTTGGCATATGACCCAACTCATATGCCATATGAGAAAACTCCAGTTTCATCATTAATGTTTTATAGTTGTACAGATCTTGATAACGTGTAAAATATTACTTTTGCATCTATAGTTTCTGATTCAGATTCATTGAGGTCGAGATGTTTGACCTGATAAAATACAAACACGCATGGCAAAAGAATCTGTAGCAAATCTATTTCATTATCAGCTGCGGCTTCCAGAAGAATCAGGACATATTTATTTTGTAAATATCAGGCACATAAAGTAAGATGGTGTAACATGCTTTTTTTGTTAAAATGTTTTATTGTTTGTCTTGCTTTTTTTGTTACATTGATAGTGCAATATTTTTTAAGGAAAACAAAAACTTAAATGCTCACATGATGAAATAAAGGCATAAAAAATGAATTTTAAAAATGAAATCAATCACGAACGTTCCTTTTTAAACCTAAATCAGTCTGTTTTCAGCTAACATCATCACTGGGTCTTAATTCATAAACACAGTTCACATTATCATTTCACAATCATCTTAATCATGAGATTTAATTAAGATTTTCACCCTGGGAAAAGTACATTTACTTTCAAGCTGAAGTGAAACTGAAATCAGACCACAGTTTCAGATCAAACCCACAGGCATCAGATACCGTAGTAATATTGTGAACTTTACCGAAATGAAATTAGCAACCATCAAACCATCCCTTTTCACACCTAATAAACACCAAAACAGACATGAACTGCCACCAAACACAATAAAACATGAAATGAACCATGCAGGACATGAGGTTTACTACTCAAAAACAAAAATATAAACTAAACCGATCAGTGCATGACAATGAACATTAAATATATTCATGAAGCTGAAACGTTCAAGACGAATCTTCTCAATGCTGTGGTAATACTGATGAAACGCTTTATACTGCATTTACAGAACACTGAAAACAAGGTTGTGTCTGGTTATTTACAAAATTGTAGAGTTTAAACGGAGTTGAATTCTTTCAGAAATATTGTAAAAGTGTTATTAGCTGACTCTATAAACATTATTGAGCCAACATACCGTCATCAAAGAAAATCACTTATATGGCAGAGGAGAAAACAAGAGCCAATACATCATGGCACCAAGTTATCTGGTCATTAAAAAAAAAAAAGATTTAGTGATTTTAAAATGCATCTGGCACATTATTGAGTCACATTCACGTGAAGCAGACTAAAAGTTACATTAGTCCTGAAATCAGTATGAATTGGCACCGCTGTCAGTTTATTTGTCAGATGAGCTCATTGCAATTGCATAAGTGTATTAATATAGTTGTGATGTGTACAGGTAACATCAGTATCAATATATCTGATGTGTAATGTGTTGCATCACGTCTGCTGTCACTCTATTAGTGTTTTCTGATTTATAATTCAGTTTAGGATCTAAAACTCAGTGGCTGATTTGGACACACCTGCACTATTTGGTTCTGTGATGCTCATTCAATGCATTAAAAACACGTCTGAAAGACTTGGATCCGAGGCCAGGTGACCTGAGACAAACTTTGAACTTTGAGTCGCCTGCTGCATGTACCGATGCTCCTTGTACCGACTCTGGTCGTGTGAAAATGAAATCAAGCTCAATGTCTAAACACATGTCGGTTCATCATGAAGTCTGGGGCGTTTACGATGAAAGCAGGGGCTGCCGCTCGGCCTCGGTGCTCTAAGAGACAGAAAAAACAGTTTGAAAGACATTAAAATAAAGCAAATGAAGTTCCAGGCAGCACTGCATGTGGTCTTTTTGGAGAAATGCAATCAAAGGATGTATTGCATTGGAAAAACTATTATAACTGGATGATTTTATGTTATATTTATGTGTGCTCTTGTGTTTTTATGCTTATTATAGTATCACTCAGTTAACTTATTTCAATGCTAACATAAGTTCTATTACAATCAAACATGACTTGAGTTTTCTGTGCATTTCGAATGAAAAGATTATGCAGTACTCGAAATCTAAATCTTTTCTTGTCTTAGTGACCAGAGCTATTTTAGTATTATTTATATAGTATTATAGCGTTTATTTAATATTTTTAAGTAGCTTTTATTTTCATATTTTAATTTTATTTTGATGTATTGGTTTTAGTTTTATTAACAGTTTTGTTAACAATTTTATGACCTAAATTTATATAAACATAGTGGTTTGCATCAAAGAAAATCACTTAATATAGCAGAAGTGAAAACCTGCAAAGACAGCATGGTACCTAATATTTTTATAATATCTCTAATTATTTAAAAAGAAAATTGAAATATATAAACACATTTATGCATTTAGAAAGCACTTGTATGTTTAGTATACGATTAGAGCATATATATATTTTTTTTTTTAAATTAGCTTTTATTTTTTGTCACTTTATACAAAATCTTTCCAGTTACAATTTTAATTTAATTAATTATTTTTTTAATTAAATTTTTCTTATATATATATATATATATATTTTATTTTTTTTTGCAGCTGTATTTCAATTAATTATTATTTTTTTTCTTTTTATATATATATAGTTTTCGTGAAGGAAGTGATGCGAGAGCCTCACCAATGGCGTCTGCTGTCGGCACATGAACACGATGAAGATGATGCCCAGTAAGATGCCTACACTGATCACTATGAAGGGGATGTTGATGATCACGTTAGCCTCGTTAACAACCGCGTACAGCTTCTTGGCAGATTCCTCGTCAATAAGGACGCTCTAAAAAACAGGATGGAAGCGTTTAGAAGATAAGAAGAAAAGAGACAGAAATGAAGAAAAACACTTTCATATTTCCTCCTCAGGCCCTGTGTTCTTCTGTCTGATAACATGAACTCAAAATAACTGCTTTAGAGTTAAGATCTCATTCAACAGAACTACGATCTTTTTCATTTGAGTTCACTTTCATCCAGAAAAAAAAAAAATCATCTAATGCTGAAACTGGTTTATCTCTTTATTTTTAAACATGAGTCAAGCTGATGCAACCGTCTCATTTACCCTTTTAATTCCTTGTGTCGTTCAAAGGTTAATATAAAATTTGCATCATGTTTGGACACTTAATCTGTTGCACCTTTCACCTGATTTTGCATCTCCACAAAGCAACAAACACACATGTGATGAAAAAGTCAAGACAGAAGCACTCGATCTGTTTGGACTGCAGCTTCACAGAAAATCAGGATATTCATGTTCAGAATATCTTAGTACTGTATCTTCATTACAGTTGGATTTAGCAAATTACATCTGGATGATAACATACAGAGCTGAATTTTGTGACAGTATATAAACCATCCAATAGTCGGGGTTTGAAATATGGTATATGTGGCTTAATGTGAGAGTGAAAACAGTTAAAAGGGAAGTTTTTCAGTTCATCTTTCTGAAAGTTGAACCCATGACCTTGACAGTGCAACTATAACTTTAACTATCTGAACTAAAAATATAGATGATAATTTTCTAAAACATTACCTCATTAAGGTACATCACTGGAAACACCAGCGTCTGGATCTTCCCGGTTTGACTGCAAAACAAAAAAATCTCAATATTTCAAATTTTAAAAAGAAATTAAAAATAAAACCAAATTATTAAAACCTTACCTAAGATTAAAGTGAAACTAGAAAATAATAATAATAATAAAATATCTAAAAATATTAACTATAATTATAATCATACCCATTACACGTGGATTTAGGATTTAGACCCATCAACAGAAGTTTCAAATGAATGCAATATAAACAAAACAAACAACAACAACAAAATAATACAACTTTAACTTATTTTACATTTATTTAAGCTCGGTGGGAAGGCAGCATTTCTTACTTTTGTTTCACAACAAAATTACTAAAATTAATGAATTAAAAATGAAAACAAGCTATAAAATTAAAATCTAAATAAAAATATTAACTTAAACTCTAAAAGATGACCTTGGAGCACAAAACTTGGCAATTCTTAGAAATTGAGATTTATAAATCACCCGAAAGCAGAATATATAAGCTTTTCGTTGACATATGGTTTGTTAGGATAGGACGAAAAGTATGCATGCATATTACTAATTATTGATGACTATTTCTACAAATGTACCTGTGCTACTGATGACTGCTCACACAGTATATCAATCATACTGAAATAACACTGCTTTAGACCAATCGGCATGTTTTGAGACGAATGCAAACACACACACACACATCCGTTAAAGAGAGAGCCTCTCAGATGCAGACTATCAGATGAAAGGACTGTGGGAAGGCAGCTCTGATAATTACAGGCGAGGAGAGATGTTTTCCGTTCACACGCTGATGAGCAGGATTTATCTGCGCTTTCAGATAGATCACATTTCAAAACCAAGCCAATAAGCTGTCGGGTCAAGTGGGACATTCAGCAGCGTCGAGTCTTCGGTCTCTTCAGCGGGACCACCTGACCCCCAAACAAACTCAGAATCCGATCCGCTCGCTTCATGTCCGTAAATAACTCAAACACGAAGCAGTCAATCATTACAGCTGGACTGACCTACTTCAGGTCATGGTTCAGGCTTATGTAATGAGCTCATGTAACCCAATAGCGGGTCTCCAAACACACCTTACTCCATCAGAAGTCCTTCTGTCATTACAGGCCTAGAATAATCCATCTGTGGTCCATTTTACATTGATGACATCAAACTTTCGGCATTTGACAGCGAAAGAGTGCCGATCAAAATCATTTAAAACCAATTAACCAGAAAATAACAGACTTCAAAAGACTGTAAAGTCAACAGAAAAACACAAATGCTCACCTGAACCCCGGGATCTGCTGCAGGTAGATGTTCACCTGAACACGCTTAGCACCCCGAAGCAACATTCCAGTGAGCTGAGAACACACACACACACAAAATCAGGGTCAGATTCACCAACACACTGCAAAAAATCACTGTCTGAATGAATACTGGTTAATATTACTCAATACTGGCTCAGATGTAATCAAAAGCTAGTAATAAATTAGATCATGAATAGAAACATTTCAAATTAAACATACTGTATCAAAATGACACTAAATAAAATTTAAACGATAAACAAATAATGAATTTTAAACTAATTAATATACTCATTATATGCATATTACATAGTATAGTACACTATACTAATTATATATGCATTATACTCATATGCAAACTATATGCATGCTATACTCCTTATAAGGACACTATACTCTTTTCACACACACTATACTCCTTAAATGCACACTATACTCATTATGTACTTCTTTTAAAATATTATTTAATGTGAATTTAAAGGAATAGTTCACCCAAAAATGAAAATTCTGTCATTATTTATTCACCTTCAAGTAGTTCCAAATCTGTATGAATTTATTTCGAAGGAAGATAGTTTGAAGAAAGTTTGTAACCAGGTTGTTTTGGGTCACCATTGACTTCCATGGTAGGAAAAAAAATAATGACCCAAAACAGCCTGGTTACAAACTTTTTCAAAATATTGTGTTTGGAAGAGCAAAGAAATTCATACAGGTTTGGAACTATACTCAAGGGTGAGTTAATGGAACATAAAACCTAAAAACTGTTAGACTGGCTTTCACAGAATAAATATTTCCTGGTCGGATTCTGATCACCAGCCGTTTCAGGATGTGAAAAATGTGTTAAACCTCAAACACATCTGCTTATCTAAGAATGAATCTGCAGGGGTGTGTGTGTGTGTGTGTATGCATCTTACAGCACATCTGCGACCCATTTAATGCTTAAATGAAAGAACAACGCACACACAATAGATGGGAAGTTTCCTATGTGCTGGGTGCCAAAGGGCATGATGGGAACTCATATGAGAAAACATTTGATAAAGCAACACACACCTTCCCAGCAACAGAAGAGATTCCTGTCACGTGCACATAACGAAAGCCTGACTCTAAACCTCTATCCTTCAGTAGAAATCAATTCAAATTACTATATATATATATAATAATGATTCAGTACCATGGTACGTGGTGGTATTACTATCTGATACGGTTACTGTAGCAGTTTTATAGGGTAGAAGGAGCACCTGAATCTCTTCCAAGTGAACCTATACAAACACCATAAAACACACCCACAGTACACTTTATCCTGCTGATCCGTGGAGATCCCAAACCTGCGGCTGAAGCACTTATCAAACACACATGTGCAGTTATTTAACATGCTCCTGGAAGAATCTAATGCTGTGTTTTATTGAATGTCTGAAGTCTTTTGCACAAAAGGTTGATAGAAACTCTGATTGCAAACTAAAACTCCCACAACACATAAAATAACCAAAACAGCCACCGGTTTAATGACTAACTAACCTAACCTACGGGAAGTGGGACGCGTCTGGACTAGCTGGGAAATCAGATAACATCATCCTAACATCATCTGCTTTATCAGAGAGTGACACAAGTGTAAAATGCGTGTTCTGTCAGTAAACAATGAAATACAGATGCTGTTATTCATTCATTCACACGCTCTGGATCTGTAGCAATGCTATCAGTCAGAAACGTGACTTTTACAATGAAACTGAATCTGTGTCTCAGTAGTGTTGAAGACCTGAAGCTGAGTGTGGAGTGATGATGCCCTCTTATGGCACTGCAGAAAAATACATACTATATACATTATTTACACTACATACTATACTTGTTATTTACATGCATACTCATTACAGTATATAGACATATATATATATAGTATATTGTCTATAGCTACATTCTATATTTAATCATTCTATACATGCTGTACTCATATGCACACTATACTCATATACACTATACTTGTCATTTACATGTATACTCATGTACAAACAATATAAGCTACAATCTATACGCATTCTATACATGCTATACTCATGTACACTAAACTCGTATACATTATACTTATTTACAAGTATACTCATACAAATATATATAAAATTATGCGACACTACGCATTCTATACATACTCATATGCACACTACTCGTATACACTATACTTATTTTATACTTATGTACTGTATACTATTATACACACTATATATTAAAGCTACACTCAATACTCATTGTATACGAGCTGTACTCATATGCACTATACTTATTTACAAGTATACTCATACACACACACAAATGTGTGTATATATATATATATATATATATATATATATGCTATACTCATATGCACACTACTCGTATACACCATACTTATTATTTTATACTTATGTACTGTATACTCATAACATACACACTATACATAAAAACAAGTTACACACTATACTCATTCTATACATACTATACTTATATGCGCACACTATACTCGTATACACTATACTCAGGCATGCTTTACTCATATGCACACTATACTCATATACACTATACTCATTGTTTATACTCATTATGTACACACTATACTTGGGTTTTCAAATATTTCTAAAATATAAAGGTGTCTAATAAAATCGCACTCCACCATGTTCCTGTATCTCTCATTGTTGTCTGACGCTTGAAGATAACGAGCAATGAAACAAACAAATGTCCCGCAGGTTTACGTTTATCAACCGAGAGGATCATTTACTGTTTTATCTGTGCTGACACGCCCATATGATGTCATACAGAGAGGATTTCTGCACAATAAATCATCACTCAACTGTAATTATATTATACAGCGAGGAGAAAAAAATGTCAGTTTCTGGTCAGTTCATCAGGTTTATACAGACGTACCGGATTGACATCAATGACCGTCTCGTGCTCCTCCTTGTTAGGATTCATCCCAAACACATCCTGTACGAATTTGTCATCTGCCTGGTAGAAATGAGGGGAGGACATGATGATAGGCGCACCTGAGAAGAGACACACATGTTAGCAGGACGTCCCAACATCTGTACGGTGATAAACAGCATTCAGACTGTCACTGACCTTCTTTGCAGACGCTGACATTGAGGAGGCCAGAGCCGAGACAGTTTCCAGCCGGCACACAGAAGCCTGCGTTATCCGGGTTAATCGTAGTATTGGCGAAAACCTCACTGGGTGGGACAAAGCGGAAACCGGGAATCCCTCGCACGCTCACCTCAGACTCGTACTGAGCATATATAGACCTGTCAACACAAACATACATTAAACACACTCTGATAGATGCCTTTAACTAGGACTGTGGTTGTTGTCTTATTTCAGTAAACAAGCAAGGAATCTGAAAAGCAGATTTGTGTTTCAGCTTGACCTACTTTTCAGATTTAACAGCTTTGTTTGTGTGACTATAATGTCCCTGTAAAACGAATCTGGCTGAAGAATTGTTATTTTATAACATGTTTTATAATCACTTGAGTAAACTGCTCAATAGTTTTGCTTGTTTGGACGCCTGATTTAGACCTTATTAAACAACCACAGGAAGCAGCAGGAAGCATCACACATGCTTGACCCACATACAGTATGTGACCTGATAAAAAGAAAGTCACTCTTTTATAAAAAGTGCATGATCACACATAAACACTGAGTTCAACAGGTCACACGTTCAGACCCAATATGATCAACACTGAATCAATAAGAGCATTTCTAAAATAAATCTTTAACCAGTGACTCAGAAACCATTATTAATCACTTTTAGAACATGTACAATAATGTAAAACTGCAATAATGAGATAGGCTTATATGCATCATTTGGCTACTGAATGTGAAGATACTAAAAAAAAAATTTAATTGTTGATATTCATCATTTTATCATATATTAAGATTATACATCATCATCATATATTAATGTTCATCAAATTGTCATCACATACTGTACTGTTCAAAAGTTTCTGAAAGTAGTCTCTTTTGCTCATCAAGACTGCATTTATTTGATCAAAAATACAGTAAAATATTATTATAATGTAAAATAGCTGATTATGAACTATTTCGTGCATATCTGCATACTGTTAAGTGAAATGAAGATGATTGTGTTTAAATGGTCTGTGTCCTCACCTGCACAGATCAGAGGAGAATACATAGAGTTTCTCCGTTTTTGTGATGACTGGATGGAAAGATGCTCCGTCAGTACCATTGATCCTGTTACACCCTTCTGTGCTCCACCAGTTCAACAAACTGACAAAACAGAACAAATGATCCATAATTCAGTCTCCTCTGAGCACATGCTGATTTCTAAATCCATTCACGAATCTTCCAGAGATAAAATGAGAGGGTGATTTTACCTCTGTCCGTTCCACTCGTCTATACGAGCAAAGTCCTGGTAATTCTGCTTCCCCGTGAAGAAAATATAATCACCGTCATCTGTGCCATTTTTCTGAAACAGTCAGTGACATTAGAACGAAACACACGTCCACAAACACAATTAACAAATGTGCTTATCAATAAAAAAACACTAATATAAAGTACAGTAACACTGAAGTCTCTTTTGTTCACCAAGGGTGCTTTTATTTGGTCAAAACTGTAAAAATTTTGAAATATTATTACAGTTTATAATAGCTATTTTCTATGTAAACGTTAAAATGTAACTGATTCTATTAGAAATCATTCTGATATGTGACCATGGACCACAAAACCAGTGTTAAAGTTGCTGAGGTATATATAGCAATAGCCAAAAATACACTGTATGGGTCAAAATGATTTAGATATTTTGTAAATTTCTACAATATATGAAAAGTTTTCATATACACACATTTATATTTTCATACATATATTTAATTTGATTCTATATTTTCAAATATTGTCCTATCCTAACAAACAATTACATCAAAGGAAAGCTTATTTATTCAACTTTCAGATTATGTATAAAACTCGATTTCAAAAAAATGACCTTTAGGTCACACATGCTGATTTGCTGCTCAACAAAGATTTCTGATTATTGTCAGTGTTGAAAACAGTTGTGCTATATTTTATATCTATATTTTATTTCTATATTAATAGAAACTTATTTTGTAACATTGTAAATGTCTTTACTGTCACATTTAATCAATTTAATGCATCCTTAATGAATAAAAGTACTACTTTTTTTTGAGAGCTACTGACTGATGCCACAAACCTCAAACAAAACACATGATTTGAGTCAGTCTTGTCTAAAGCACAAACAATGCACAATGACGCACTGATCTTTATTATTTAATGTTAGAGGTATAATACTAGTACTAGTAATAGTGATGACTGACAGAAAATGCCACAGCCACTAACCTTATAGAAAAGTCCAAAGTGGTCATCCATTAGGATAAATGGTTTGATTAATTTAAGCAGTGGATCTTCGTAACCCCACAGCAGGTCACCGACCCTAAACGTCCCAAACAGACCGATGTTTAGTGATTTCATCAAATCACTGACGAAGCGTTCAAACATTCCACCTTTGGTTTTCTCCATTATAGTCTGAAGTCAAAAACACACAAACACAGCAAATTATCTAATCTCAGATTTCATTTTTCATGCAAACATAATTTCTTATTTTGTATTTAGATGAAAAGTGACACGCTTTCACGAGTTCACCCATTAAGCTCGTGATGCTCTCATTTCTCTGAGATTTTAGTAGGTCAGAGATCACAATCTCACCACAGCGGGGATGTTGACCGTTCGAATAATGTCGTCCTCAGATCCACGTGACATGTTGGGCTCAAACACGTACGTCTTGGGATTGACAGCCTCCACCAGGGTTCCATTGTCCAGAAATTTCACTTCCTCCTTCGGCCGATACTCCCTGAAAGAGGAAATGTAAATGTGAATCTTATTGACTCATGAAAATAACACTGTCATGGAGCTGAGCTATTTTAAAACAACAGGTCATGTGATTCAGCACAAATAATTACTCAAATCTGGAGCGTTATGTGGTTTTCAAACTGCAGCAAAACGTTTGATGTAGTTTAAAAGACTAGTTTTAATGCAGCTTTAAAATAATTTTCAAGTTTGAATCAGTTTTAAAAGCAATTTAAGGTTTGAAGCAGTTTTTAACTTTGTTAAAGTGATAGTTCACCCAAAAATGAAAATGTGTTGTTTATCTGCTTGCCCCCAGGGAATTCAAGATGTAGGTGACTTTTGTTTTTTCAGTAGAACACAAATTTCATTTTCATTTTTCAGTGAACTATTCCTTTAATGTTAGTTAGTGTGTAACGTCGCTGTTTTAGCCTAAACAATATCTGCTGCTGAAAGTTAAATGCAAACTGAGATATCATCTTTTAAAATTATGCCAATTCAATGCCTATAAAAACAGCTGATAGGGACTACAACAAGCTACTTGATAAACCCCACCCCAGAAGAGAAGAGGAAGAGTTGTTGCCATGCCATCAAAACAAGGGATGGACACAAAAAAACGATTGATATTTAAATCATGAATCTGTCTTCTAACAATTACAATAGATTCTAGTTTTAACAATCAACAATCATGTTGTATTAAAGCTTTAATCAGGACAAAACTCTATATTAGATGCTAACATAAACAGCAGTAGCATTCATAAATAATAGCATATCTAAAATTATGGGACAACATCAAACAAAAAAAAAATATATGCTCAAATTGATAATCAATATAGACGACGCTATTGTTTACAATACAACACCGAAGTGCATTCAGAGCTGAGCGGCATGATGTTTCTAGGTTCTTAAAAGCAATCTTAAGTTTGAAGCAGTTTTAAGCGCAGTTTCAAATTTTAAAAGCTTAGTTTTGAAAGAGTTTTTAAAAGCAGTCTGAAGTTTAAAGCAGTTTCATGCTTAAAGGAATTTAAAATCTTGAAATTTGAAGCAATTTTAAGT
>JAUMHE010000077.1:627356-641876 GCA_032359235.1 Enteromius mattozi
GGTATTATCAAATGGCCAGAGTTTTGAGAACGCAGCAGACGTGGAGGACTATAATGTGATAAGAGCTCACTCAAGTACTGAGGAGCTAAGCCATGGCTAATATGCTCATACTTCCTGGTTCTAGTAAGGACTCTAGCTGCTGCATTTTGGACCAGAGAGATATGCAGAGAGAATGTGGGCAGCCACCCCACCGATTTCCAAAGTCTCCGTTTACACTGTAATGCAACCCCCGGCATTTTCAATCTAAAACGGGTCTGTAGCGTTTTCAAAAGTCTGTTTTTGAAGGTGGAAACCGCCGGAGCAGTTGTAAAACTAAAATGTACTAGTGTAAACGGTGCCTTAGAACAATAATATTATGAGAATAGATCTTATGAAAATGTTCTTCGAGTGTTAATATATATATATATATATATAAAAGAATGTTCCAATAACACATTGAATAATGTTCTAAGAGCATTAATAATGAACAAAAAACATTCTAATAACAAATTGGATAACATTCCTACACTGTAAAATCTAATTAGTTGACCTTACTCAAAAAAAAAGCATGCAAACTAATTGCCTTAAAAAAAACCAAGTCAAATAAGAGTTGATATTTGTACTTATAAAGGTTTATTTAGTGTTGTAAACTTACAAGTTCTGCAAACTCATGTAACAGTTTCTGCAACTTGGGATTTCTTAGTTGTATTTACTTAAACTTCAGTCTAATTTCTGTATTTGTTTAAGGTGTAACTATGAGTACATACAAAGGTTAGTTGTGAAAGTATCTGAGGTAGTCACAAAGTAAAACAGGTAGGTCTCTGATGGGTGTGCAGTTTTGTCAAATCTGGGTTCTAGAAGTAAAAAAAAGATACAAGTAAGGTTTAAAACATAAAATACAGTACAAATATTAGTCAAAGTTCCGATTAAGAAGTCATCATTGTTTATTTCACAAGATTCAATACCATTAAAGTAGCAACATACATTTTAGGGGTTGCAGGATGTGAAATGTCCTCTTAAATCTGAAAAAAAAAAAGAAGAAAAAAAATAAGAAATATAGTGGTTACAGGTGTACTGCATCTGCAAGACTTTATTAGAAATTGTAAATAAAGTGTAGCAGTGTTTATGCAGTCAAAACTGCTGGGTATAACAGCTAATAAAATAGCTCACCTCCAGTGTACTGAGGCCTGTGTGATGAGACGCTGTTCAGAGAAGGCCGTTGTCCTAAATATGAAAAATAATTCTTCAGTTAAAAGCACTAAAAACTAGTTGTGGAACTATACCCACGTTTTGGCATGTTCACACCGCAGGAACTAGGAATGATTTTAGTTCCAGGAACTCTGTTTGGAGGAACTAGCTTAGCTAATTTAGACTTCGTAAGTATATGCTGATTGGCTAAACACATATGAAAACACCCTGACCCACCATGATTTAAAATGCCTTAAACAAATACTGTGTAGACATTGGATCAACATATTTCGGTAACACTTTATTTCGATGTTCCACTTTAGACAATCTACTAACAGTAAGTAACTTTGCAAGTACATGTGAACTAGCAGTCAGTAGAGTATTAGTAGACTGTCTGCTTAATATCTCCACAACACACCACCTACTGACTATCAGAAACTTTACAGGTATATGTCAACTTATTCTACTAACCCTAAACCTACCCTAACAGTCTACTCTGAGAGTTAGTAGACATGTAGTTGTGAATTAAGGAGAATTAGTAGACATGTAGTTACAAAGTTACTTATAGTTAGTAGAATGTCGCAATGGACTATCAAAATAAAGTAACCTATATTTCTTTTATAAACTGCATTTACCTGAAGACTTTGTCTACAGCGTTCTTCTTTGTTGAATGCCGCGTGCTAATGACATTGCTGTCGACTGACTTTCATCACTTCAAACGGTACTGGGGAATAGTTTGCACAAAATCATCCAAGTACTTTAGTACTGTACTTTTAGTTCTGGAACTAAACTGGTGCAAAAGGCTGTATTGTTAGCTGGGAACCAGCTCAAAATCACACCTGCTTGGAAGTTTCTAATAATCCTGAAGACCTTGATTAGCTGGAACAGGTGTGTTTGATTAGGGTTGGCGCTAAACTGTGAAATGAGTTTGAGATCAATGGTATAAATGCGTTCTGAAGCAGCAGTGAAAAGAAAACAGGCAGATTCTGCTGATAGTCCACAGTTCAGAAAACTTAGAAGAAAAAAAAACATAAACTGTAAATTGAAACTGAACCAGAGCCAATAAAACTACTCACAAGAAGAAAGCGAACAGAATTAATATTTCATCAGTGTGTTACTCCATCAGGTCAGTGCTGCAGCGATGCATCACTTCAGCTCCATCATATTTTCACTGCTGGTCATTACCAAGCTGCAGGTGAGCGTTGAGTCAGCAGGAATGCGTTCTAAGCGAGGCTTTGAGAGAACATACATATCAGTGCTGACTGTGTCGAATGGAGGAGGATGGGGGACGTGGGGTGAAAGGGAAATGTGTCCACCTGGAACGTACGCCAAAGGGTTCAATCAAAGGGTAAGATAAGAATTGACTTAATTACAGTAGTTTGGGGTACTAATAATTATTAATAGCTTTTAAATTGAAAACTTAAGTTTACTTGAGTTCTCAGTAAATTCTACTTCGGTAATGCTTACCATGGACATTAACTCTGATTCACGGAAGTATACTCAAGTGCATTTCATACAATCAGTTTAGAAAACTTACACAATGTAGCACTAGGACAAAACATGCTAATGAAGCGTGTGTTTCAAATTCAAACATTATAAGTAAGCAGATAGATGACATATTATCCTTTTAAGATCGCTTGTTCTCTTAATTATTGGACAGTGTTTGAGTTTGAATCAGTAATTTTGAGTAAAAAAAAAAAACTCCAGATGTCACACAACCACGTTACTCAACCTAACAACAATAAACATGTAAATACAACTCAAACAGTGAAACATGTAGTCTTTGTAATTCACGCCCCAGGGCAAGATGGGGGGGAAAACGAGATTATAACTTTAAGAATCCTTGTAAACAAGACAAACAGTTGTAAGTTCAAACTTTCATTTCTACAAGCTTAAATTGAGTACTAATATTGAATGTAATGTTTTGATTCTTGCCTGAACTAAATTTATTTAATGTAGAAGTTGCATTTGTTTTTCTGTACTATTTACTTTGCCACAAAATAATTATCCGTGCGTTGCTCCAACCTTGATCAAACTCACCTGCCTGAACGGATTAATTGGCTCTTTCAGGTGTGTTTAAGGTTGAAGCTATAATTTGTTTAATGCATGAAACTGGGTGCTTCTCAAACGATAGGCTACATATCTAGGCTGCCATGTCCTCAAATGTCGCTGAAGGCCATCTCAGTCGAAAGGATACTTGGAAGACGGCCTTCGTTTCGCTTCCTTCATTCAGCTGAATTTAAAGAAAGCATGTATTCCTTGCAGTCTTCAGTCAGCCATAATCCTTTGTACTCATTCCATTTTCTGAAAATAAACTGAGCCATTAACATGCTCCTGTGTGTTTGATTAGGGTTAGAGCTAAACTCTACAGTGCATTGGACCTCCAAGGTAAGATTTGAGAATCCCTGCACTAGATGGTCTCATTCTAGCATTTCTATGCCAAAGAGGACTACAAGACTCTGAAGGACTACTAGGGAGGACGCAGGCTCGGTAGGATGCAGTCTTTTGTTTGAGAAGCACCCATGTGTAAGTTAGTTACTGAGGATTGAAGGTTCAGCTGTTAGTAATTCAGTTCCAGGTGTTTTTAAAGAAACCGCATTTGCTTAAGTTGTTGACTGCTTCACTTAATACTAAAGACACTAAGTGTAATGTTACTATGGATTGAGTTGGTGAATTTCCAGCCCTGTTCCTGAAGATGCAGCAACAGAGAACGTCTTTGGATTCAACTGATCAAATCTTTAGTAGACCTCCAAAATATAATGTTGGATTTCAGATTTCAGTGTCTCATGTCTTTAGGTTGTTTCCTTTTTTTTTTTTTTTTTTTTTTTTTAAGGTGGAAGATTCAGTCTTTCTAGGGGATAACACTGCACTCAACGGGATTCGCATTTACTGCCTTGCTCCATCTGTAGTTCCAGATCCACGTCTGAACTACTATTCAGTTCAGTCAACTGTAGGCAGGTAATGAGCTCAGTCCAAAGCATAAATAAAGTAGCAGGTTTGCAGTTAATAAATCATCTTGTTTTTTCCCATAAGCTAGACAAACCAATTTTTTCAAATGGTTGCCTTCAATAATCTTTCTCTTCAGCTGGGGTGACTGGACTGCTATTCAATGGTGTCCTCCTGGAGCTGGATTTTTGACTGCTTTTCAGCTGAGAGTTGAACCTCCTCAAGGATCTGGTGACGATACGGCCGCAAACAACATCATGTGAGTTTGTGCTGTGCTAAATATCCTTTTAATCTAATTTGATGATGACTGGTCTTTTGCAATTTGCTTGTAAATCACTGGTGCTTCACCATCAAGTCTTACTGGAACTGATTGCAGGGCTCCAGAAAGAGGCTAATAAAATAGTACTTGGGGAGAAATACTTTTGCTGAGGTACTATATAAATATACTTGTTCTGATTTTAAAACGTTCACATAATGTCTTTTTTCCTGCTTGTTTTGCAATCACAGCATTTGTGTTGACATTATAAACCAAGACAATGCACATGAAAGTTTTGGTGGGGAAAAGACCAGCTCTGACGGCACACCTGATAAAAACAGAACTCATTGTGGCTCTGTGATAATGTATTCCGTGATTTAAAATCTTTAGCAATTGCAGCATGAACATTTTAAAGCGTCACATGCCTAGTTACCACTTTAAGTGAATCTTAGTTCCCAAGATTGATTTTAAAAGACATGAGAAGCTTATGATGGTATGACTGAAGTGATAAAAGAAATGAAACCCATTTATTCTGTGGCACTTAATTTAATTTAAACCGTATTCCCAAGAGATTGGTTTGCCTTGTTTTTGTTTGTCTTGATTGAAGCAACATTTATTAAAATGCAACACCTAAACTTCCAGATTTAAATGCGGTCAAGGGGATGCTTACATGGTGGGTGACCGCACAAGCTGGGGCTCTTGGGGTGACTTGAGTCAAACATGTGAAGGAAAAGGGATCTGTGGTATCCAGACACGGGTAGAAGGGTCGCAAGGCACTGGAGACGACACCGCTCTCAATGACGTGCGCATGTTCTGCTGTGTTTAAGGTGACGTGAACACAATCAAACACTCTGATTACAGAGCAACACCGTTTGGAAGATCTCCGTTAGTTCTATCTTATCTGAGTTTTTTTTTCCCCCTCCCCTCTCTTCAGGTGTTCGAGGACTACAATAGGAACGGCAAGAAGATCAGACCGATCATAATTAATCCGCATACTGTTATGAGCTCAAATGGTCCATGTCACAAAGGCAGAGATGTGATCTTCAACACAGAGCAGAGACCGACAGTACATCTCACTTGTGTTCTCTCACTTCATTTCAAATCCATGGACTCCAAACTCTACAAACTGTAAAGCTGTAAACATGGGGCGTAATTCTATTCCGACATTTATTTAAAAATATTTGACTTGAAATGAGTGTTTGTCTGATTTAATATGCTGCTTCATTGACCTGAATAAAACAAATAATTGAATTTCTTTTTTCTTTTGCAATGCATTTCATGTGACATAAACTACAAGTATAACAAATTTTGTACTCGATTCACTTCAGTAGTGTTGAAGTATATTTAATTGCTTAAGTGGGACTATTGCAAGTATATCTTTTAATATTTTGTATTAAAGACTGATATTATCCAAATATCATTAATCCTCATCAAAAATATTAAAACGGACTTAATTTCAAGAAGTGAACTAATCAGTCAGAAATTGCTGAAGTGTTTACATGCAGGTCAATGACCAATATCCAGATTTATTTAATCATTTAATTTTGCAACGATATCTTGACCACTGTCTGGAACTAATATGAGAACATTGATTCATAGCTAACAGAGGTTAATGTTCTGTGTATTCATTTTACTTATACAAATTATTCAGAAGTTATATGAAAATACTTATGACATTTAAATTTAGTCTTGTGTGCCTCAAAAGAGACACTAAATTCAGATTAGGAGCCACATGAGATTAAATGACAGAATGGTAATTTTTTTTTTAGTGTCTTGTTTCCTTTAACACTTGCTTCCTTGCAAGAAATAATCATTTGTTTTATTTAACCTATTTATGCGCAATATACACAATATAACTACAGAAAAAAAGTCACTGGCCTGAGTAAATTGTATTATATATATATATATATACACCGATTGCCATAAAACTTGTCTTTGGTGAAAAGCTTTATCTCTTAATTGATGAGATATCTTGTCAATGGCGGGGAAAGACTTAAACAATGGGACTTTTTTAACTCAAATTTTATTTCAATCATATAGCATATGAAGCGGGAGCAGCCAGCAGAGGATTTGGCTTGTTCTTAAAGCTGTGTGCTGCTGGCTGCTGATTGGCTAGACGCAGATATCACAATACTGATGAACAGAGGTAAGGTTATTAATGTCATTTGTCTGGAGCAATCTTTCTGGGGGAATTCATGTTGGCTCCTAAACACCTTTAAGCTTTCATTGGTTTGTGGTGATTACGCAAACAGTGGATGTGGTCTGAAACCTTCTTTGACTGGCGATTTTAATTTCCCCCGGTTCATTTCTCATTAACGGAGGTCACTAATAACATACATACACTGTGACGAATAACTGAGCTGCCACAAATACATCCTCTCCTGTATCGCTCACAGAGACACTCTAAAGATGCAGAGAAAGCATTTCATTCCTAGAAAGAAACTGCAGGCTGTAGGTGTAGGAGATATGCAAAAAGCGACATAGAGAAACATCAGATTCAAGTTTTCCAAAGCTATGAATAGAATGAAAGGAAAGAGTAAAGATACAAGGCAGCAAGTACCAAATACATGTGTTTCAGATCATTATTAAACCATACTGCTGCTGTAAGGGTAAGCTACAATAAATAAAAAGCCAAATAATTATATCAGTTATCAAAAGTAAATCTTGACACCACATAAAATATAAAAAGGTGCAATCATTTATCAAGTTTAATAAAATAAATGAACACTAATAAAATAAAGAAATATATTTTCACATCATGCTAAAATCATGAGTCATTCACACTTAAAGGACTGATTATGGAAATGACTGGTTCTTTTGAATTGCAAACATGATACTTGACTCCGAACTGCTGCTGATCATTATTCTTTTGTCTATATTATTCTGAGCACTGGTGCCAAGACAATACTCCCAACTGAGAGAGAGCAAAGCTTCACACCTCTGTCTGATTCTCCACGTCCACTTCCTTTAATCACTCTCCCCTTATTTCCATCTAAACACAGACATTACAAACACCATCTAAACCAGCTTTCTTAACCAGAGTTTATTACAATGCAGCTGTTCATGTCTGTTGTTGTTGAAAAGGTCTCCGTGTGTCTCATTCTCATAACAATAGAAGAGACAGCCATCAAGATGAGAAAACACTGGAGACAGACTACTCCAAGATCTTTCACACAAATCACCTCCTGTATGGAAATCTTCCACAGAAATTGCTCGCATGCAACCCCCAAAAGTGATGCGATAAGCAAACATTGCCATTGGGTAACTTTGGGGCTCTTATTTCTTGTTCAACACTTTCTTTATTTTTTACTGTTATTTATATTTTGAGTTATATTTATTCCCCTTCTACAGTAATTCTCCAGAGAAGTAAACCAAGGAAGAATTTCATTGTAGTAGGGTACATATTACAATAAAGCTCTTGAATCTTGAATCTTCTAAGGCAGAGTAACAAAGAGCTCAAGGAATCTGCAAACACGATCGCTGTGTATTATTTTCTGCTAATTCATATTATTGATTAATGATTTATGATTTGAATTGGATTGTGAATTATTGTTACTATTACTGTAGAGGCTAATGGGTATTTTGTTTAGGACAACAGTGAGTTGTTGAACAACCTAAATCCGGTTCAGCCTCAACCTCTGATTATTGTAAAATTAGTGAATATAATAAATTATGACATGATTACATAAAGTTACATTATAGGAAGTTAAGCTGGTCAACTTGGTTCTATATGGTCATGACCTCTGGTTAGATATAATTTAAGTGTGCACGGATCCATGGGGACTTATAAAAGTATTCTGGAACGAGCAAAGTATGGCACACGATGTCTGATATTAGTTAGTCGCTCTGTCTAATGACCAAGACCGATGAGTTTGTGGATAAGAGTTATATCAAACGGATATAAGACTTAAAGTGTTATAGGAAACTGAATGAATGAGTATAATATATAGTAAAGGCTAAATCGAATGATTAAATGTAATTATTACATTCATTTTGGAGTCAGATGAATTAAAGAGGTAAAATATATTTAATATAATATTATTGTGTAAAAGGAAAGACAGTATAACTCCTCCCATTGGCTGCAGTCATGGACCAGTGGGCGGAGCTTAGATGTGTATAAATGCATTCTGAAGCAGCTGAGAAACAATCAGATTCTGCTGACGGACCGAAGCTTTCCTGTTTCTTTGAGCAGTTTTACTGGCTCTGGTTCAGTTTTAACTTCAGTGTGTTACTCCATCAGGTCAGTGCTGCAGCGATGCATCACTTCTGCTCCATCATGTTTTCCCTGCTGGTCATCACTGGGCTGCAGGTGAGCGTCGAGTCCGCAGGAATACGTTTTGAGCGAAGCGTTGACAGACATTACAGAATGGAGCTGTCTGTGCCGAATGGAGGAGGATGGGGGACGTGGGGTCAAAGGGAAATGTGTCCAGTTGGAACGTACGCCGCAGGCTTCAGTCTAAGGGTAAGATAGGAATTGACTTTATTACAGTACTGTAGGGGTTTGTTTAATACTTGAAAGTGTGTGCTGGTGACTGAGGGATGAAGGTCCAAACCCTGAACTCTGTAGTTGTTGTTAGTAATTCAGTTCTCAGTATTCCTAAGGAAACTGCTCAAGTTGTTGATTGCTTTGCTTTAATACTAAAGAAACATGAAGTTAAATGTTATGGATTTGGGTTGGTCCAGGGATTCCCAGCCCTGTTCCTGAAGAGACATCAACAGAAAACATTTTTAATTCAACTGATCCCATCTTTAGTAGACATCCAAAATAATGTTGGTGTACCTCCTAACACTGGAGGTTGGAGGTCAGATTGCTCCTGTTCTCTTTGTAACATGTCTTGGTGTTGTTGTGTTTTGTTTTGAAGGTGGAAGATCCTGTTGGTAAAGGGGATGACACTGCACTCAACGGGATTCGCCTTCACTGCGTTTATACGTCAAACTCGTTTCACAACTACGCCTCGATTCAGTCAGATGTAGGCAGGTAATGAGCTCAGTCCAAAGAGTTTTTCCAAAAGCTAGACAAATTAATTTTCTAAAAAATAATGATTGGTTTGATCAACAAAACTCTTTTTCTTCAGCTGGGGTCGGTGGACACAGATCAAATGGTGTCCTTCTGGATTCTTGACTGCTTTTCAGCTGAGAGTTGAACCTTCTCAAGGAAATGATGACGATACGGCCGCAAACAACATCTTGTAAGTTTGTGCTGTGCTAAATATCCTTTCATCTAATTTGGTGATGACTGGTCTTTTACAAACTGCTTGTAAACACATGACAGTATGACTGAAGGGTTAAAGTGTACACATAAATTTCTTTTAGGTGCAAGTCAGATTGTGAATTCCAGGAGATTGGTTTGTCTTGTTTTGTTAGTGTTGTATTATAATGCTGTTACACCCAAACTTCTTCCAGGTTCAAATGCAGTCAAGGGTTTGTTGATGGTGAAGGCACAAACTGGGGCGACTGGGGCGCCTGGAGTCAAACATGTGAAGGAAAAGGGATTTGTGGTATCAGGACACGGATAGAAGTGCCTCAAGGACGAGGAGACGACACTGCTCTCAATGACGTGCGCATGTTCTGCTGCGATTAAGGTGATGTGAACACAATCAAACACTCGGATCGCAGATCTGTTTGTAAGATCTCAGTGATTTATCTGAGTTTTGCTTCTTTCTTTCAGGTGTCAGAGGACAACATCAAGTACAGAAAGAAGGATCATAATAATTGATCGGCATACTGTTATGAGCTCACATGAACCATGCCAAACAACAGCCTGTCACAGAAGAAAGCCTGAGATGTGATCAGGACCTCAACACAAAGCAGAGACTGACATCTCACTTATGCATTCATATACATGAACTCCACACTCTACAATAACTGTAAAGCTATTAATTTGTCTGTTGATTAAAGTGCTTCTTCGTTGACCTGACTGAAATCACTAATAATTGAATATTTCTTTGCATATCATTCTTTTTTCATTTTTCATGCCAGACTAATCAAAAAATGAAGAAATGCTTTGTGAAAAACGGGCAATTGTATTTTAGTCTACTAAACTGGTATACTTAAAATCTGCTACATTGGAACAACTAATTTTGTACTTAATGCATAAGTAGTAAAGCAGTGCTGAAGTCCAGCTAAAGATATACTGAAGTATATTTGATTGTATTGCAAGTATACTTTAGGTACACTTTAAATATCTCGCATTTATAGACCAATATTATTCATACATCATACAATCCTCATCAAAAGTGATATTAAAACATTAAGACTTAAGAAATGTGCATTGTGTGCAAGTGAGAAAACATAGCACGAGAAGAATCTTCACAATAAAAAAAATTAAATGATTCCTGTAAACCCATTAAATATCAAGATAAAAAATGCATTAAATAAGAATTTCTCAAAAGGTCCAAGCAATGCCATTTGAAAGGAGTTTTTCATGCTCTCCAATAAGCTAATGAAAACATCACAATAATGCACAGCTCTCCAGTCCATCAGTTAACATCTGGAGAAGAGAAAAGCTGAAACAAAAGCTCATAATCAATACTAACACTTCCTCCGTTACGATACACAGTCAGAAGGTCAGAATCACAAAATACAGCCAAACAGAATGATCAAGACTGGACCATCCTAATTATTTTTATTTTAGTGCCAAAAATCAGCATTAAAGTCTCTAAGAAGAAAGTTTCTAAGAAGCACCAGGTAGATTCACATCTTTCGCCGTAACATTTTACATCAGATGTTTGATTAGATGATTACAGGTTAAGTGTCAACCCTGTTATGATATATTGATATATTTTTATCCTACACTCTTCAAAATAAAAGTTTTGTCTGCATTTATGGTTCCATAAAGAACCTTTAACATCCATCTTTCCATTGCATTAGTTTCTTTATAGCGGAGAAAGCTTCTTTTAAATATTACAATTTTGTTTTCTTTTTGCTTAAACGTTCGATTTCTGCTTTACAGTATCTGTTTTATTTAAACCTCATGAAAGATCAAATTTGCGAGATCAGGTTGCAAGCATTTGGTCTGATTAGTCTAAAGTGTGTTTACATGATATTCATTGACTTTAATATCCAAGTTCATTTAGTACTTTAGTTCTGTGTTGTTGTCTCGGCCAGAACAATAATATTAATACACACTGATCCAAGTTTGTTCTGCGGGTGAAGCAACTCAACATTTTGGCATTTTACCAAGCAGGGACAGTTTTCAGGGACATTAGTTAAGCATAGGCATGTGTTTCTGTGTGTTCAGTCACGTACAGGTTGTTGAAGTGTTCCTCAGTGTTCCTGGCTGCTGATTGGCTGGAACCAGGATATGACAGTATTAATAACCTCTATAAATACATTCTGAAGCAGCTGAGAAACAATCGGATTCTGCTGACAGACCACAGAAAGTTCAGCTTTGGATTTTAGAAACTGTTTCTTTGAGCAGTTTTACTGGCTCTGGTTCACTTTTAACTTCAGTATGTTACTCCATCAGGTCAGTGCTGCAGCGATGCATCACTTCAGCTCCATCATGTTTTCACTGCTAGTCATCACTGGGCTGCAGGTGAGCGTCGAGTCCGCAGGAATGCGTTCTGAGCGAAGCGTCAGAGAGTACAGATCGAAGCTGACTGTGTCGAATGGAGGAGGATGGGGGACGTGGGGTCTGAAGGAAATGTGTCCAAGTGGAACGTACGCCGCAGGCTTCAGTCTAAAAGTAATATAACTACTGAATTAATTACACTAGTGTAGTGCTCACACTATTGATCCAACAGAGGTATCTCCAGAACATTCAACTGAGCACATCTTTAGTAGACATCTAAGTACCTCCATGAACACTGGAGGTTGGAGTCCAGATTACTCCTTTTCTCTTTCTAATATGTCTTATTTTTTGTTCTGTTTTGAAGGTGGAATATTCTATTGGTGACGGGGATGACTCTGCACTCAACGGGATTCGCCTTCACTGCGTTCATATCTATCAAGGCATGGCGCGCTCGTATGAAGACTACTCCTTAGTTCGGTCAGAAGTAGGCAGGTAATGAGCTCATATTATAAAGTAATAATGTAGCAAATCTGCAGCTATTAAGAATTGTTACATTAGGAGTCAGAGGCAGGGTTTGATTTATAAGCTAGACAAATGAATTTTCTAGGAAATAAAGATTGGTTTGATCAATAAAACCTTTTTTTTTCCAGCTGGGGTGAGTGGACAGATGTCAAATGGTGTCCTCTTGGGTTCTTGAATGCGTTTCAGCTGAGAGTCGAAACACATCAAGGAAATGGTGACGATACGGCCGCAAACAACATCAAGTGAGTATTTGCTTTTGTGCTGTGCTGAAAATTCTGGTCAAAATGACAGGTCTTGGTTTCTTAGTATTGATTGAAATGGTATATTTTATCATAATGTTGTCATCCAAACTTCTCCAAGGTTCAAATGCAGTAAAGGGTCTTTAGAGGGTGCTGGCACAGGCTGGGGTGACTGGGGCGGCTGGAGTCAAACATGTACAGGGAGAGGGATCTGTGGTATCCAGACACGAATAGAAGCGCCACAAGGACGAGGAGACGACACCGCTCTCAATGATGTCCGCATGTTCTGCTGCGATTAAGGTGACTGCAGAGACGTTTGGGAGATATAAGTGATGTTAGTGCTGGCTTATCTGAGTTTGGCTTTTCTTTCAGGTGTTAGAGAACGGCAACAAGAACAACAAGAAGATCAGATGAATCATAATAATTGATCAACATACTGTTATGAGCTCACATGAACCATGTCATGTAAAAGCCAGTCGCAAAATAAAGCCTGAGATGTGATCAGGACTTCACCATACATGAACTCTATACTGTAAAGCTGTCACAACAATCTTTCCTGAAGGCACAATTATTTATCTATTCAAATATTCACTTAGCTTAAAATGACAATATTGTTCGTTGATTAATGTTGCTGTGAGTAACGTTGATTAAATCTTTAATAATTGACTTTCTTTGCATCTCATTTATTTATTTTTTTAGTTTTCATGATTGACTAATAAAAACAGACGCATTTCCAATAACTCTAATTCAAGCATCCAAGCATGAGAAGAGTTCTTACAATAAATAATCAAATGATTTATGTGAACCCATTAAATATCAAAATAAAAAATTAAATTCAATAAAAACTTTCCAAAAGTTTTTTTTATGGTGTCCAAACAGCAGATAAAAGCATCACAATAATTCACGGCACTCCAGTCTATCAGTTAACATCTGGGAAGATAAGAGAAACAAATCCATCAAGACGCTTTTAACTTAAATATCCATAATCCATAATAATTATGGATTATGGACTCTGATTTTAGTTCAAAAGTCTTAATAATGGATTTGTTTCTCTCCTCTTCTCAAGATGTTGACTCATGAACTGGAGTGGTGTGGATTATTGTGATGTTTTTATCAACTGTTTGGACTCTCATTCTGACGGCACCCATTCACTGCTAAGGGTGAGCATTTTCAGCTAATTTTTATTCCTGGATAAACTATTAATTTAAAAGAATCTGCTTTACTGTATCTATTTGTCTTTAAAACCTCATGAAAAAGTAATAAAAAATGTAAACTATCAAGCCAAGCTGTTTCTTCCTTTACATGAGCAGCATTTGACCTGATTAGTCAGTGTTTGTCTAAAGTGTGTTTATTGACTTGCACAATCATTTAGTTTTGGATTATCATCTTGAATGATAACATGGATAAACACTGATACTTTCTTTCTTCATGCAAATTAACTCCTAGTTAAACTTTCATAACAGAGTGATCATTTTAGTTGTATTTTCCTGCCAAGTGTGTATAATTACAGGAAAGTAAATGTAAAGCTTTTGTGGCATTTTTCCAAGCTAATATTCTCTGTGTTGCAGAACATGTTTAGCATTTTTCTCTGTACTCTCCCAAATGACCAAATCAAAGCTGCAACTGAACATTTTATGGGAATTTTACCAAGTAAACACTTTCCAAGGACACTAATGGCATGTTTGCTTATTGACAGGACATTGACTTGTGCTCAGTTCTCCTGGCTGCTGATTGGCTGGAATATTGTTAAACCGCATGAACGTATTGTTCTGATTGGCTCAATAAAAAAAACATCAGGTTGTGTTGACTGACCACAGACAGCTCAGAAAGCCAGGGTCAGTTTTTGGTGTAGAAACCAAACAGATTTAATTTCATCA
>JAUMHE010000077.1:691547-715278 GCA_032359235.1 Enteromius mattozi
TATATATATATATATATATATATATATCTTATCACATCAATTATTTGTTAAAATATGTAGTATATTTCAATGCATTGTGAAGCATGTTATTTTCCAGAAAACTTATCTGAACATCAAACAAGGTCAGGCTCAAAATTCTTGTTTGATGTTGTTGATGTATTAGAGCTAAAGATTTTTACAGAGGGGTTTTTGGATATCTTTTTTTATCACTCCATAAATCAGAACATAATGTCAACAGACATAAAAAAAGACATTTTGCCAAGATTTTAGGAATAAAATTCTTTAAAAAAAACATCAAGTGAATGATGTATGAACAAACCCCACAGTAACAGCCTTCAGAATATATAGAGGAATAATAGTTTTGGTGTAAGTAATGCTGAAGTGGAGAAAAGAACTCACAATTGCATTTTCACCACGTTTTTAGGAATATAATGTCATATAAATCAGTTTGAATAATATATAAACAAACCCCACAGTAAAAACCTTCAGAATATAGAGAGGAATAAAACTGTAAGTTTTGGTGTATGCAAGTTATGCTGAAGTGGAGAAAAACTCACAAATGTTGAATATATGCATTTTTGACACATTTTTAGGAATACAATGTCATATAAACTAGTGTGAATGATATATAAACAAACCCCACAGTAAAAACATTTAGAATATAGACAGGAATGCAACTGTTAAGTTTGGTGTATGTAAGTGCTGCTGAAGTAGAGAAAAAACTTTTAAAGCTAATTAGTATTGAAATTTACATACTCAAATAGATAAAGTGCAATAATTTGGTTTTTGTAATTTGGATGTTTTTTCCCCACTTATCCCACTTATTTTGACCAGTTGTTATCAAAGCAAAATAGCCCAAAATCTCAAAACTGACCATTGCATGAAAATTTTTCATCTTTAGCGTCTTGCCTTAAATCTGAGTTTCAAAAAGGTTTTATTGTTTTAGATCAAAGATTCATCTGGAAGCTGTTAAGATTGGGTTATGGATCAGAACATTTAAAATACTTATGGACAAAATGAACAGGAACCAAAAGCACTGAATGAGTGTGTGGCTGGTCACTGCTGTGCCAGTATCATGTGAGGAGCAAAACACAGGAGAGCAGTGAATGTGTTGGAAGAGAGAGTGAGAGACAGAAAGACAGAGAGGCCTTTGTTCGGCTCTAGTGGATGTTTTCTCGGACCTGCGGTGGGTGTTTGGAGAGCAGCTCTTTTCTCTCTTTCTCATGGTCATGCTGTCGTCTCTGTCGGGGATGACCTGTGGCCAAATCCACCGTCGCCGTGGAAACAGCGGGCATCTTCAAGTCCTTTGCGGAAGGCAGATCTTTTGCTTTCGCAGACTGTTAAAAAACAAAAAGGTCACGGACAGAAAAACCACAGAACAACACCAAAAAGTCACAATGAGTGGGCCACAATGAAGTGCTGGGGTCTGTGGAAAAGTTACAAGAAAAACAAAACAAAAAAAACTAAAGCAAAGCTAAATAAATAGCTAAAAAAGATTACAATTAAAAAAATGAAATAAAAATTGATTCAAATAAATAAGACAAAACAGCACAGTGCTAAGAGTAGAAAAAGCATAATGTAACTTAATAAATAATTAGATAAAATAAAAATAATTAAATAATACTGGTATCAATACAAAACAAGTATTAACAATAATAATGTAAATAAATAAATATAAGTAAAACTTCAGGTTCATTAGTTAACATCATTAGTAAACAAACTAAAAATAAACAACACTTCTACAGCATTTATTAATCTTAGTTAATGTTAATTTCAGCATTTACCAATGCATTATAAAAAATGACACACAAGTTGTGTTTGTTAACATTAGTTAATGTACTGTGAACTAACATAACTAAACAATGAACAACTGTATTTTAATTCACTAACCTTAACAAATATTCATAATATTTAGTGTAATAAATGCAGTGTTCATTGTTTGTTCATGTTAGTTAATACATTAACTATGTTAACAAATGACACCTTATTGTAAAGTGTAACCAAAATATAAAATAAGATTAAAATAACATAAAAAATAAATAATTTAAATAAATGAATATACTTAAAATTATAAATTATAATAAATATATATATTACTGAACATTTAACAGTACAGTACTTTGTAGAAAAAAAAAAAATTAACAATGAGTAGTATTTACATCTTTATACATGCCATTTAATTTTAGGATGGGGGTCCTTCATCTAAGCACAGATAAATAATTGTCACCACAATTAATATAACAGTTTGCAATTCATTGTTACACTATGCATTTTAAAATTTGTTTATAATTATGTATGGCAAGATATAATGTATTACAAAGCACATTGTAATTATAATGCATTTTAGCCTTTAATAACCCTTTATAATTCATTACAAATAAAGGCTTTAAGTTGACAAGGCAACATTTCTCCTTTACATTTAGTTTACCTTGATGTACTAGAACTAAAACTAAAACTGAAAAAAAAAAAAAAAAGAAAGAAAGAAAGAAAGAAAAATGAAAAAAGAAAATTAATAAAACCTTTTTAGATGCATTAAAAGAAGAAAAAAAAGTCGTTGAAAATTGTAAAGTTGAAATGAAAACAGAAAATGCCAAAACATAGATTCTGAAATACTGATCCTGATGTACCTGTGCAGCGGCGGGGTCCTTCCTTCCCAGCGAGGCCTGTGTGGGTGAGGATTGTGGCCCCAGGGCCGTTCTCCCAGGGGCCCGTCGAGTCTGAGGGAGGAAGGAGAAGAAGTTTCTGGACGGTGTGGTCATGTTGATGTTCCTCTGACTGGACACGAGATCTCTGAGAGAAAACAGACGAAACATGGCTCACACTTCTGAAAACACACACACACACGCAGCACACACACACTACCTGATCTCCCGCTCACTTCCCTTCCTCTGTTTATCCTGTTCCTGGTTTCAACGCCTTGATTCTCCAGTCAATCACACAAAGAGGCTTTTTGTCAAGAATCGTTGCAGTTTGATTCCATTAAATGTGATTTTATTTTCATAAAGTGCTTTCAGAAAAGACTTTTACACCTCATTTAGATGTGTGTATTTTTAATGCATGTAATGAAGTTTTGATTTCATATTTTCACATGACCTCCTCAAATCAAATACACTGATCCTGAGATGGTCTGAATGGCAGTAAATGCACAGAAAAGATCACACAAACACGTCAAATCAAGACTATGGTGAGAAAGTGACATTTCATATCAATGTTTATTCGCTAATCAAACTCTGTCAGTCTCAGTATAATAAGTTAATATATCTGTATTGTGTGAAATGGTTAAAAGCGGATGATTGTGGTCCTACAGTCTCCTCACAGCTCAGTGTCGCCCAGTCGGTCCATGTGCTGGACGTACGCCGGCAGTTTGTGATGGACCATTATCTCCTCGTCTTTCTTCTGCCGCGATTCTCCTTGAAGAGCAAATAGCTGGAGCAAACCAAGAGTTCATTTGCAAAAACAGAATCATGCTTTTCATTGTGCATTCCAACTAATCCGGCACTGTTTTTTTGATTAGGTTGAAAAAATAACTAAAAATATAGCTAACAATAAAAACATGATAACATAATAAAAAATTTTAATTTAAAAACTGAGTTATCTGTTTTTACAAATAAACTCTTCAAATAGAGATTACAGGCAAATGCATATTTCCAAAATAACTACCCTGTTTCTATTGGACCTGGAAACTCAGGGATGAGCTCAACTATAATGTTTTGCATTTTGTTAAATTTAGTTAATTGTTTTACAATTTAGTACTACCTTCATGATACCTTCTTTTATTATGTTATTATTATTATTATTTATATATATATAAGTATATATTTATATATTAATGAACAGCATTTATATAATTATTTTTATTATTAATATTATATTTATATATAAATTCATATATTTATTCATATATTAATAGATTCAATTATTAATCAGGTTAATTATAAGCAAAAGTTATGTAGTACTACTAAATTAATAAAACAATAAAAATACATTTATATTGTGTTATTATTATAATTATTATTGAATTAATTATTGCTTATATCATGTTACTAATATTGTATTATTTAATGTATATCATGTATATATTTATATAATCATTAATATTTATTAATATATTAATGGTATTTAACCATTCATGATTTTAAATTCAGTATAAATCATGAGTATAATTTTTTTATTTATTTTTTAATCTTTATATATATATATTTTTTTATTTTACAGCAATTATTTTTTATAATATTATATTATTTTTATTATTTAATGGTATATTCATGATTAACTGTATTTTTGAATTATTGATCAGTATAAATACATTATCAGCAATCATTGCACTTGTTTGCATTTTTGCAACAGACTTGAACATCTTGATCTTGTCACATCAAACTACCCGGCGTCACTAACTAAACCAACTAAACTACTGAAGAGTGAAGATCTCACCAGCTGTCTGAGCTCCTCGTTCTCCTCCTGCACGGTTTTGATTCTCTGTACTTCGTTGTCGAAGCTCAGGAGCACAGGCTGAGGTGAAGCTGTTAAGGAGCTCAATCAGTCAGTGAATGCACATCTAATATCTGTACATGAGAACATCGAGTGTCATTTCTAATCACCAGAGGCACATTAATGCTATTGAAACAGCTGTGTTTGGATATGCATGCACTGGAAGAGGACGCTCAGGAAGTTGTGCAGAGACACAAGGAAAGTGTCAGCCCACTGCCGGGAGAAATACGGAGAGAAGGAGGGGTTCTGCTCCGGTGCAGGGATGAAGGGCAGAGCGAACCAATCACGCCACTCCACCTGAGCCTGCAGCTCCAGAGCCTGCTTCTGGAAGAACTCCGCCGTCTTCTCATAATTCTTCATCTGAGACACAACACACAAAAGACACTTTATTTAGTATCATTATTATTATTATTTAATTTTCATTGTCATTTAACAGTATTACTTAAAAACAAATATTTTACTACTATTAATATTTCATAGTAGATACATATATTAATATTACTTTATTACTATTATTTTTATTATTCTATTATTTATATTAACTATTTATATTTATATTAACTATTATACTAATAAATTATATTTTTATTTATTGATCAGTATAAATTCATTGTCAGCAACAATTACGTAGTACCTCGAAAATTTAGCTTTTTATTATATAATTATTTTCATTTATTGTTTTATATTATGTATCATAATACATGAAAGTATAATATTTTGAATTACATATATCTTTTTTAAATATTATGTTTATTAATATATTAATGATGTAATGTTTTTATTAGAATAAATTCATTATTAGCATGAATTAGCTTTAGTACTAGGAAAAAATATAGCTTTTTATTAAACTGTTAATTCCTCAATTTATTTTTATATTAGATGTATATATTAATGAAGAATGAATTTATCATTAATATTTAATGCTATTTTATTATTTCTAATTGGATGAATAATACTAATAGTTAATATATTATTCATTAATTAAGTATTAGTAAATATTATATTAATTTATGAATAAACATTGAATATAAATATTTGTAATTAAAGATTAGATTATAAATTAATTGTCAGCATAAATGAAATTTAGAATTACCTTGAAATTATCTATCTTATTATTATTATTATTATTGTTTAATCTTTGTTTGTATTAGATGATTTGGTACATTATATTAATAAATACATTTTAATTATAGATCACAAAAAAAATCTGCATTAATTAAATTTACAACTACTCAAAAATAATATAACTTTATTATTTATTTTTTAATTATTATTGTGTTTTTTCTTTTGATTTGTGTGCGAATACGAGCTGGACGTGTTCTGGAGCACCTGAACGGTGTGAATGACGTAGAAGCGGTACAGACTGGTCCTCAGCTTGTTGACAGTGGGTCTGTAGACATCCTCAAGTCTGGAGAAGAGCCTGCGGTCCAGATACGCCCAATACTCCTTCAGACCCGTCAGATCACAACTCTGAATCAGCAGCTGGAGCTGATCGATGATCTTATCAACCTGGAGCAAAACACCAATCAACAATCCCTGAGATCAGCAAAACACAACATTAACACAACATCACATCACTGTCTCAGCAAGGGATGCTCTGAAATGAATGGGTGCCGTCAGAATGAGAGTCTGATAAAACAAGCACAGCACTCCAGTCCATCAGCTATGGACTGCTGTCTCTCACATCAAAATCTTAGAGCTGTTTTGGCTTGTAAACACTGCTTGTGTTCTGTGCAGATTTCTCTCCTGATTCAGACCAGAACACTTTTTCACTAGAGGAAGCGTTTTGTCTTTTGTCTTCTCCAGATGCTAACTGATGGACTGGAGTGCTGTGGATTATTGTGATGTTTTTACTAATTCTGACGGCACCCATTCACTGCAGAGCATCCATTGCAGAGACACTGATGCAGAGACACATTTCTCAGAATCTGATGAAGAAACAAACTCATCCTAAAGGTGGATGACCTGAGGGTCAATGCATTTTCAGTTTTTGGGTGAACTACAGTATTCTATACCTTAACAGGTCAATAATGTACATTTGACTTGTGCACGTCATGCATACTAAATGAACTTATATAATGTATATTAAAGGCTCATTATTAGATTAGATTAGATGCAACTTTATTGTTATTGCACAAGGTACAAGGCAACCAAATGCAGTTAGCATCTAACCAAACGTGCAATAAACAGTAAATGCTGAATATACAGTGTCTACAATATGTTACAAATGTACAATGAGTATACAGATAAGGCAGGACTATGGACATAATTTACAGACTGTTAAATACTATCAGCATGATATACAGACAGGTGCACGATGAACATACTATTCAGATGGATATGTAATATGTGTATGTACACTATACGCAGAAACTATGAACATCATTTAGAAATGATATGTATAAGTTATAAACACTAATGCAATGGACATTAGAAAAGACATCCAGTGTGCAAATATCATATCAGTGTTGTCGTGCACAGATCAGATGAATCTGCACCATATTCCCAGATAAACTCACTCTGAAGCCTTTCTCTTTGTCTGCTTTGATCTCTGAGTCTAGGTGTTTTAGTGTGCTGGTGAAACCTCGATAGATCAGATACTCTCGCACCAGATCATCCGTCCTCTCCACCGATGAGGCCATTCTCACATACTATCCTAATGCACACACACTTAAATATAATGCATATAATACACACAAACATAAATAATGCACAAAATACATTAAATACAAACATGGCATTTTACATGCATGATTATTCATAATACATGAGTTCATGTGAGAGTTGACAGACTCAACAAAGATGAGCTCGTGCATGACACGATGTGTTTACTACACCTTTGCATGCGATATATTCGCGTATAAATAAATACATACACGCAATTAAAATATTTTCAACTGAAACGCGGTCATTAAAACAAATGAAGCTTTTACCTGATTAATAAATATGTTAAATGCGCCTCTTCCTGTTTTCAGCTTCTGCTCGTCATGTGATCGCAAGCGACACGTGACGGACTCGTGGGATGACGTCAGCTGACGGGCGCGCCGCCGCCTTTCACACCCGCCGCCAGAGGGCGCGCGCACGCTGCCATCACGTGCTGTGCGTGCAACAACAAAAACCCTCAATAAAGTGGTTTTAATGAAGCTTATAAGTTCAAGAAGTGGAGTAAATCTCTTGCTGTTTTAAATTCAATGTCTTCATCGATTATTCTCAGTGCTGCAGTACTCTATTAAAATCATCCTAGACACTTATAGACAATATTTTAGCTCTAATGCTTGCAAGCATAAGACATAAAAGCCCATAAGATCTCTGTAGTATCTTAGTGGTTTCTCCTAGATGGCAATGGGCTTCATTATGAAAGAGCACAGCTAAACAATAACCCATTCAGTAAAAGCACCCGGAGGTGTTTGACCTCAGAGATGAGCCGCATAGAAAGCTGATTTTATGAGGCTGATTTTCATGCTGCTCATTTTACTGTCACGGCTGAATAATCAAACACAAGGCCAGTGTAAGTGATGAGAAGAGGAGGTTCAGAGACAGACTGTATATTAACTTGTCCTGAATTCAGTTTGGTCTATCTGCTGCCTTAAAATAATATTATTCTTTGGAGAATGCTCATAGACAGCTATTCACATTAGTTGGTTAGTTCATGCCAAGGGTGTAGGTTTGATTTTGGCATTGGTGGAGACGTAACAGCAGACAACAGACATTTAATTGTTTGATCTTAATTGTTGCTAGGGACAGTTTAAGAGTGGCTGATGTTGGTAGGATCATAGCGTCTCTAAATTCTACACCCTTGAAAAACATACGTTTAGTTCTCTCCTTAAATATTAAGAGCTCAAGCAACCGATTAAGGAGTTACTCCAAATTTTTACAAAAGCTTATGCACATAAATAAAAGTCAGACATTGAGGTGAGTTGCTGTTTTTGTCTGTTTTGAGGAAGAATTATTCCTTTGTTTTCCAGTGAACCACAGAGACATTTCTAATCTAGATAAGGAAACTGTCCAAAGCTCTGTTAAAGCAGTGTGAACTCTATCTCTGTGTTCATCATGTGTGTCCTCTTAAGGTCAAAAAATGGTTACTAGTTCAACCGTAACAACAAATTAACCATGGCTTTGCTACAGTTTAACCATGGTATTTGTGCTGATTTATATATATACAGTATATAAACTGAAAACAAAAATTACAGTAAAAAATGGCAGCTGTGGTTGCTGGAAATTGACCTTAAAAAATACAGTAACACCACTTCAAATATATCAGAGTATTGAATTGTATTATCCCGTAAATATATGTTTATTATCTTTATCACACAGTTTATATTGTCCATTTGTAAATGTGCATTATTAATTTTTGTCAAATTGTCCCTTTTTTATTATTATTTTTATTGTTGTTTATTATTATTATTATTATTATTATTATTATTGTTTTATTATTTATTTATTGCTCTTTTATTGGTATTTTAATTTCTTAGTTTATTTAGGTGGGAAGGGTTAATGTGGAAAAAAAAGATAACCTTGATTGTACAAAATTTTTTTTTTTAATTTTTTTGAAAAAAAAATTAATTTAAAAAAAAAAAAAAAAAAAAAGAAATACTAAAATTCCTACAAATAAACCACCAATTCATCAAGAAAGAAGAAAATAAAAAATACAGTAACAACGTTTTCGCTTTTGTGGCTTAAAGTTAAATTTACAGTTAAATACCGTAATTTCATTAACTGATATAATGCACCTTTAAAATACACTGATTAGCACCAAATTCAGGTGATGATGAGAAAGTCACATGATGAACCAAAGCCCATCACAAGCAGCTTTAAATATGATCATATATAGAAGGAGCTCAGAGTCATTCACACAAGCTAAAAACAGAAATATGCAATAAACATTAATTTAACAACATTACATGTAACATACAACCCTAATAAACATCACTGATAACATAGTTATTTCAAAGAAAAAACATCAAATTCAAACAAAATTTGAAATGCAATGCAGGGAATCCTTTTTCCCTGTAAATTTTACAGGAATTCACCATTAACCATTTAACAGGTTTTTACCGTAGCATTTTCACATTTTTTTACTGTTAAATTTTTTTACTGTGAGTATATATAAATATATTTATATATAGACTATATGTGTGTGTGTGCGTATTATATATATTTTCTCTGATAAATCAAGATGATTCGAATATTATATACATATATATATATATATATATATATATATATATATTACATTATAAATGCATTATATATTGCAAAAATGCATCTTTCAGTCACTCATTGTTCAGTGTTTTGGTTCAAAATATTCCAGCCAAGTTCAACACAAACCCATCAAACCCTTCATTTCTACTTTTATTACTTCCTTATTGAGTCTAATTGGCATTTGATAAACAATTAAAAGCTATTGCCTCTCCACATTAGCGGTTCCCATGGAGACAGAGCACTGATGCGAACACAGATCTTCACTCGGCTGAGATCTTCAGCGACTAGATGAACAGAACTAGATAGTGTGTGTTTCTAGATGACACTGAGACAGCAGTGTGTCATTCTGTCACAGTATAAAGCTGTTTGTTGTGAGTTTGTATGGATGTGTGTGAAGTTTTGGAGTCATGCAATCACTGGAAAGGTGAATTTATCTTTCCTATGTGATGCTTCATTTGGGTCGGCTTGCTTGTCAAATTGGATTTGTAAATTAGTTCAACACAAAGAGTTCTTTGTTGATGCACAAAGAGCATGTAAGTGCGGGAAGACCTGCAGATGCTTTCTTAATGAATCCAGCTCTTTAATGCAGTCTGTTAAACGACAGAAGAATGAAAAATATGTTTGCTGTCAAGTATTAGAGATCTTTAATTCGCCTGATGTGCAACAGAGGGAGTTTTTTTATTTATCTGAAGAGCAAAAGATGCATAGCCTAAATACTGACTGAAATATAACTACAATAACCAATTAATTATAATATCAATTATAATAGAAAAAAATTAAAAAACTATAATATTATATTTTCATTATTTACATTGTAAAAATACATTTAAGCTGAAAAATAATAATATTTTTTCTTTTAGAAAACAGTTGTCAGAATAATTTATTCTATAAAATATTACTCTATTCTTTAAATATATATATATATATATATATATATATATATATATATGACTAAAGGTAACATTGTTTTCTTCTCAAAATTTATTTATATAATATATTTTTATTGTTATATAGGCCTATTGAAATTACTTTGTAAAAAGATTGATTTGTTTCGCATTTTATTAATATTTATTTAGTCAAAGTTAAAAGGTGATTTTTTTTTGCTCACAGATAATAATTATATTATATTTAAAAGCCAATACATTTTTTAAATATTATAAAATTATAGATATAATACACAATTTAAACGCAAAGTAAGAATACGGAAAAATAAACGACGGCAGCTCTTGAATATTAATTACACGTCTTGATTGGACGCTCCAGTAAAGAATGTCATCATCTGATTAATATTCATAAGCGAATGTCCAATGATAGCGCTGCAACCTGTTGTTGGCGTTCACTCGGCTCTAGGACCCGGATCAGAGCGCGCCGCCGCGGGGCTGCTACAGATCCACTCGAGAGCGCGCAGGAGCCTTACACACACTCATTAGTACACTTGAGGAGGTGCGCTTCAGTGTTTGAGCCTTTCATTGAGCGCATTCCCGTTCGGATGAGGCGCGGTTCGAGCGGAATAAGCGGCGGCGGGCTTTGATGAGGATGAAGATGATGAAGAGCGCGAGACACCTGTGATCACGTTCAGCATCAGTCACTGAGATGTGAGTAAATCACCGGTGCAAACTCTGCTTGTGCCTATGAACATCATCATATCAGCTGCTGAGGATCCGTGAGCGCGGTGTCGTGTGTGTGTGTGTGTGTGTGTGTGTGACGGAAGCCTGAGTCACCAGGCACACACACACACACACACACACACTGCGCAGCATCACTTGATCACAACAATCGTGCACATGAGTGATGCTTTCATCATGTCAATCTGAAGCATGTCTGATACTGCTTGGTTTCACTGCTATAATGGCTTTACAATGGTAATACCATGTTTTTTGACCATTTACTATGGTACTAGCCCTCTATCTTGTCTGTAACTGCTTATATTCACATGCAGAAAAAAATATTAAATATGGTACTGTCAACGTGGTAATAAGGAGTTTTTTGGACATGTACCATGGTATTAACATATCATATCAATTAATGAGTGTACCATGGGGTTACCATGTTGACTGGGTATTTACCTTGGTACTGTCTCTCTATCATGTCAGTTATTGCTTATTTTCAGTTTCAAAGAAATATTAAATATCTCCATGGTACTGTCATGCTAACATGGTTTTATGAAGGTACTATACCATGTTTTTTGGGTATAACATAGTAGTAGTACCTCATAATCTTGTCAGTTACTGCTTGATCCTTTTCATCCTTTGTTTTTTCTTTTGGTACAAAATTAAGAAAATTGAGCTCAGCTGGCAACTGATAGTTTGTAGGTTTAAATCCCGAAAGGATTGACTTATGAGTGATTATCACCATTGATCTCCAGTAATCTGTGACTGTAAATAAGATAAATGTCTCTTTAGAGTATTAATGAGTGTTATTTGAGCAGATGTTGCCACAGTGTTAGGATGTGGTGGGTGGTTGCTAGGGTGTTGCCATGTGCTAAAACACTCACATTCATCTGCATGTATTTTGGAGTGCCACGCCCACATCTCACCATCCAATCATCATCTGATGTGTATAACCATGTATTTGTTTCAGATGTAGGTGAGGTTTTTCTTCAGTAGAGCAGTAAAGGAGATTTAGTTGAACCTGTGCTGGTTGGCGATTCATAAAATGCAAATCAATGGAGGGTCAAAAAAGCATATGCAGACAACACAAAATGAATACCCTTTATGATATATTCAGGTCTTATGGATTGAAATGATCATTGATTATGAAATTGATTCATTGAACTGTTCATTCAGAACCGGTTCAAAAGAATGATTCATTCGTGAACCAGACATCATTTGTCTGAGGCTCTGGATTACAGGTAATAGAGTTGTAAATAATGCTTAATTTCTTTCTTCAATATTGTCAGGAGCTACGGGTATTAATTTTGTGTTGCCTGATTAGATTTTTTTAACTCTTAAAGTGCTGGCACCCATTGACTTGCATTTTGCGAATCACCATAAACCACCCTTTCTGCTAAAAACATTGGATCTTGGATGGCCTGAGAGTGAGTAAATCAACAGCAAACGTTAATTTTTGGGTGTACTATCCCTTTAATTGATCGATTGACAGTATATTTCAGGAAACTTGGAAGTTTTTCAGGCTGGTTTGCTCCGTGTCTTCCCCCACACAAGCAGTACAGTGAGTCAAGCGGCGTGTGAAAATGTTCCAAACCAGAAAAATGATTTTTTTTTAACAGAGAAGTTCCCATGTGTGATCCTCGCCACCTGAACAGAAGGGATCTTGATGCTTGCATATTACAAACAAACCCTCTTATTGAGCGTGTTGCACTGTTGTTATTGATCTTCTGAAGGGTGTATAATAGACACAACATGAGTGTCAAACCCTTATTGATTTCAGTCACTTTAGAGCTGTGGAAATAGAGCGGTGCAGTAGAAAACCTCAGTAAAACAGATATTGGTCTGCACGCTGCCTTCATGCTAAATGCAGTTATTGATAAGATCATAAAGCCAGTGATCGTTCAAACAAAATGAACGTGGAGGAGGCTTATTAAGAGCCTCATCTATCACTCATCTATTAGTGTTCTTAAAATCTCATTACACAACTACATATTTGCTGAGGAAAATCTGACTGCTGTTTGACTGCAATAGCACTCTCATGCTGGAGGCAGTTGCCAGTGTGTTGCTGTATGGCTACTGTATGTTTTAGGATGCTGTTACTGTGGTTACTGGTTGTTTTCGACATTCTGTTATGCATTGCTTTTTGGTTACTGGCTGTTTTAATGTGCTGTTATTGGTTGTCAGGGCATTGCTATACAGTTACTATGGTTACCAACACTTTTTAACCACTTTTTGGTTGCCAGGGTGTTGCTATAAAGTTTCTGTGGTTACCAGTAGCATTTTTTAATATGTTGTATTGGTTGCCAGGGTGTTGCTATTAAGTTTCTTTAGTTACCAGCACTTTTTAACATGCCGTTTTTGGTTGCCAGGGTGTTGCTATAAAGTTTCTGTGGTTACCAGTAGCATTTTTTAATATGCTGTATTGGTTGCCAGGGTGTTGCTATTAAGTTTCTTTAGTTACCAGCACTTTTTAACATGCCGTTTTTGGTTGCCAGGGTGTTGCTATGCAATTACTGTGTTTACCTGCTCTTTTTAACATGCCATTTTGGTTGCCAGGGTGTTGCTATAAAGTTGCTGTGGTTTCCAGCACTTTTTAACATGCCTTTATTAGTTGCCGGGGTGTTGCTATAAAGTTGCTGTGGTTACTGGCTGTTTTTGATGTGCTGTTATTGGTTGTCAGGGCATTGCTATACAGTTACTATGGTTACCAACACTTTTTAACCACTTTTTGGTTGCCAGGGTGTTGCTATAAAGTTTCTGTGGTTACCAGTAGCATGTTTAAATATGCTGTATTGGTTATCAGGGTGTTACTATTAAGTTTCTGTAGTTACCAGCACTTTTTAACAATGCCCGTTTTTGGTTGCCAGGGTGTTGCTATGCAATTACTGTGTTTACCTGCTCTTTTTAACATGCCATTTTGGTTGCGGTTACTGGCTGTTTTTAATGTGCTGTTATTGGTTGTCAGGGCATTGCTATACAGTTACTATGGTTACCAACACTTTTTAACCACTTTTTGGTTGCCAGGGTGTTGCTATGCAATTACTGTGTTTACCTGCTCTTTTTAACATGCCATTTTGGTTGCCAGGGTGTTGCTATAAAGTTGCTGTGGTTTCCAGCACTTTTTAACATGCCTTTATTAGTTGCCGGGGTGCTGCTATATAGTTGCTGTGGTTACTGGCTGTTTTTAATGTGCTGTTATTGGTTGCCGGGGAACCCTGCTATAAAGTTACAGAGGTTACTGTGGTGACTGGTTGTTTTAATGTGTTGTGGGTTGCCTTTGCTATAAGTGACCGGTTATTTTTAATGTGCTGCAGTGCAATCGCTGTGTTATCATGGATTGTTGCATTGCTGTACAGTTACTGTGGCTACTGCTTGTCTTCAGCTTGCTGTTATGTAGGCCTAGTTGCTATGGTGTTTTGGCTGGTTGTCAGGGTGTTGCTAAAAACTTAACAGTAACTGTGGTTGTTTTTATCATGCTGTTAAAGGGTTAGTTCACCCAAAAATGAAATTTTTGTCATTAAAAATATCTTAATTTGTGTTCCGAAGTTGAGGTCTTACGGGTTTGTAACGGCATGAGGGTGAGTAATGACAGAATTTTTGGGTGAACTAAACCTTTAAACTAGGGTGTAGTAGGTGGTTTTCAGGGTGTTGCTGTTAAATTGATGTTATTGGTTGTTTTAAGTTTGCTCTTATGTGCTTACGTGTTGCCATACGGTTACTGTTCTTACTGGTTGCTTTTAATGTGCAGGTATGCGGTTGCTAGGGCGTTCGGTGTGGTTGCCAAGTGGTTTCTTAAGTGAAAGGAGTCAGTCAGTTCAGTGGCTTAAATCAAATGCTGCTCTGCTTTTTCTTTCAATTATTATCAATCATCCCAGTACTGAAGTGAATGCTGTTTCATGTTGAGTTTAGCTGTCACTTGTTTGATGTTTATTTTTAGTTCATCTTAGGATCAGAGTTTGTTTGAAATATAAGGAGGTGTTTCAAAGGTATTTCTTTTCTGTTTTTAATACATTTTTGATGTATATCATGACATAAATCATCCAGCACTGGATATTAATCAGCTGTCAGAGAGACTGTTTAATTAGAAACGCACACAGTTATTCTCACCGTGGTAAATCCTGAGGGCTACTGTATTTTTTATCACTCAAATGAGTCAATAAAACATTGTATAATTGAGGATGAATGAATGATGTATTAATTTGGACAGATTTGTTTTTTAGCTTATTCATATTTCATAGAGTAATCTCTATTCGCAGTGACTACATCACCTGACAACTAATGTTTTAGAGAACTTTAAAGCTTTTAAGGAACAAAATATGAGTGTTTGTAAACCTTGTACAGTTATCAGCGCAGTTAAAGAAAGAGAGAAGAAAGATACTGGATAAGAACTTCTCCCTCCTCTGCAGCCCAGCGTGTCTCTCTGCTCGCTGGGTAATTATCTCAGGTCTGCCTGCTGCGCCCCACCGCAGGGGTCAGAGGTCACAGGGCTCACCAGCTGCTGAGGAAGAGCTCTGTGCCGCACACCACAGGCTCAGATGCCCAGGGAGGAGCCGCCCCGCTGGGCGTATTACCTGCTCGCCAGGAACCCCAAACACCTCCGGCGGCTCTGAATAGACATGCTGCTCTCCATTTAAACCCCTCAGACTGAACGCAGGACATCGTTGAGGAATAATGTGAGCGTAGAGAGAAAACTTAATTTACTGGAATTGTGGTCGGATGTTTGTCAGGTTTGCTGCTGCTTTTGATGTTAGTGATGAAACCTCTAAGTATTAAAGATCAGTGCAGTGTTTGAAGTTAAAGCTGCTCTATACCTGCTCAAAACTCAGTATGAAGGCTGAATGCTGCATAAAAGCCAGACTAAATTGTGCTTGATTCACCTTGGTCTCTCATATCAGATTGTACAGTTGTAATTGCTGTATAAAGGCATTCATGCTGCCTCTGAGCAGTTTGTGTAAAGCCATGTAAATGATGCTTCAGAGGCACTTCTGTGCCACCTTTAAGGTGTAAATTTGGTGTTAAAGTATTAAACAGCAGTGCAGGCATTATTCTGTAGCGTCTTTACACAGCTGAGTTAAGGCTGCTCTCTGCTTGCTCAAAATGGATTGCCTGCCCCGACCCACCTTAGCCCATAGTATCACAGTGTATAGCTGTAGAAATGTTGTAGAGATGTGTTTATTCTGCTTCTGAGCAGCATTCATTTGTTTAAAGACAATTAAATGCCACTTCAAAAGCACTTCTGTGCCACCTTTGCAGAGTAAATTTGGCAAGTGTATTATAGTATTATAGTGCATGCATTGTTCTGCAGCGTTTGATGCACTGCCTTTCCTTTAAATTTTGAGCACAGCCTTAACCAGGCAGTGTAATGATGCAATGCAGCATAAAAACCAGTCTAAATTATGCTTGCTTTGACTCACCTCAGTCCCTATAAGAGTATACAGTTGTAATCACTGTGTATAGGCATTCATGCCACCTCTGATATGCATCAAACAGTCTGTGTAATGTGCCACCTTTGCAGAGTAAACTTGGCTGCGGCCATTAAAGTTCAGTTATTCTGCACCGTTTTTTAACACAGCTGAGTTAAGGCTGCTCTGTGCCTGACACAATGTAACATAAAAGCCAAACTATATTATGCCTGCTCTGAGCCACCTCAGTCCCTCATATCAGATTGTAATAATTGCTGTGTAAATGTATTTATGCACCCTAAGCAGTTTGTGTAAAGACATCTAAATGGCGCTTCAGAGGCACTTCTGTGCCACCTTTGAGGTGTAAATTTGGAGTATTAAACAGCAGTGCAGGCATTATTCTGTAGCGTCTTTAAACAGCTGAATTAAAGCTGCTATCTGCAGTGTAAAACACAGTATAAAAGCCAGATTTTATTATGCCACTTCTGAGCGGCCTAAACAGTTCATACCACTTCAGAGGTGCTTTCTCCTGAAAATCATCATGATCACCAGCTAAAATAGGGCTGTTTTGAGCTGTGTGTATTTCATAGTTGAATCTGATTGAGTTTGTGATGTAAAAATATTCCCAGAAAAGTGAAGGAAACATGTTCTCATCCAAACCGGTTTCCCCCCCAAAGCCATTGAGGACATTTCAAATAGCAGGCCTGAAATAAGTCTGACAGCGCTGATTGGTTTACGTTAGATGGCAAAATACAGCAGTAATTGGCTTTACGCACTCGCTGTAATTGCTTTCGCATGCTGCCAAGAACCTGAACGCGCTAATAGATGCGCTACAGCGACTGTAAAAGAGGGAAGCCTCGGGGAGATGTTGTCTTTCACGTCCTAACGCTCATAAACACGCACTCCTCCGAGGACCTCGGCCTTCTCTTATGCGTTAAGCTCCTGATTAATAATTCATGATGTCGCACTTATTAAAGTCCACCCTGTCACTTTTATCATTGAAGTTATTAGAGCGGGCGCATGTTAGCGCAATCATCTTAAATCACTGGTGATGGTGTTTGTTATAGCATCAGTGTCTGGGGTTTGTCTCCTCTTTAAGGGCCTGTGGACACGCGAGGGCTAATTGGGCGCCCTAAATAATTAATGCGGCTGAAGACGTAAGAAATGCCAGAGAGCTTTGAAGGAGCTGTAGTCTGTGTGGACTTGTGGTCTCTAATGGCCCTGCTCTTCTTTCTATTGTCTGTGTAGGTCTGAAACAAACGCAGATTCACAGTCTTCTTCTCCTGAGTGCGTTTTTGGTTTCTGCTGCACACCAGTATTGCATATTTGTGCTTCTCTGATGAGGTGAAATCCCATCTAATTCCTTTAGAGTAGCTAATATGACAGCGTGCTGGTGCTACGACTTAATGTGATGTAATATCGAGTCTTGATGCCGCAGATCTCTTTGCTGCATGCTGCTTTCATTTGCATGTGAGCATTAGGAGCTGAATCCATCTTCTCAAAATGCACTCATTTCTAGGTTTATAGGTTAAAAAAATTTGAAGGAGCACTGTCTCAAGCATGCTTTCTGCCATAGCAAGGGATTGTGGGTGATGTTTGCATGCACGGATGCACAGAAGACAATATTTTTTAAACTTTTTTATAATGCATGTTTATAGAAATTCATACTATTACTAAAAGACGTGGAGAATAAGAGTTGAAAATGATAATGTTTCTACATATTTACCTTTATTAACATTACAAGTAAACCTCAAAGAACATATTAAAGTAATATAAAAATCAATGTCTTGACTCATTTTAATTTTTTTTATGTTAGAATAAGAAGTTTATATTTTAAATAATATATATATATATATATATATGTATTATATTATATTATGTGTGTATATCTACACATTATTTCATACCGTTATGTGACCATTATAATATTTTTCTATTGCAATACTGCAATATCATTAATATTAATAATAAATACAGAAATATTAAAACATTTCTGTGTTGAAAAAAAATCATATAAAACCTATTATTGTTAAAAAAAGTATTTTAAAATTAACCAGTCAAATGAAAATATGACAATTCCTTAACAACAATCTTTAAAATTATTATTTTTGCATTTTTAATTATAAGAAGTTATGTATTTGGTATAATTTATTTATTATCAAGTTAAAACAATTATTCTTAGTGAAGAGCTTAGAGTTTCTGCATCTGTCAAATGAAATGGTGAAATAATTGACTCTGGAGATGAAGGTCATGTGTTCATATATTGAGTTCTAATAACTGAGCTCTATATAGTGTGCGTTAGGACGCAGAGTCTGTATAGAGCTAATGCACGTGTGAGTTTCTCTCTGTCAGGAAGTGTGTCTTGATGATGATGATAAGCCGCTTTACTGTTAATCAGCATTTCCTCTCAGGATGATTCTGTGCTGCTTCGTTGAGTTTTATCACAAATGTGGTCACATGACGTCAAATGGCATCTTTACTCAGCTCTTTACATTGACCAAGTCTGTCAAGCTCTGAAAGGAGAAAGGGAACTTTAAAATCAGCATAAAATATTACAGTAATCCATAACTCATATGAGGATGTTATTGGATATTGGAGGTTTTCTACTAAACAAAGTAAATGTGAGTGAAATGTGACAGAATGGAAAGATTACGTGTCGTCTTTATCTACTCTGTTAATGTATGGCTGAATATATGTTGCCATAGCGACTGTGATGTCATTGTAATTATCATAATGACATGTAGGCATTCAGACACAATCGATGATTCGACAGCCATAAACTCAAGGACCTTCAGAGTCAAGAGATGAAGGCTTTCCTCTTCTTCTTCCTCAGCCAGACATCACCTTCAGTACTAATGTTTATGTTTTTCAGAAGCTGAAGTGAGTCTGAACTTGCTGTGTTTGCTAATCGTCAGTAAACAGGACAAGTTGAACGCTGAAAATTACTATTACAGTAAAAACTACACAAAAAACTGCATTTTTATTATTTTATTTCAGCTAGTTGACAAAGCAGTGTCTCTCATTTTCATTTAGTTTGAAATGGTAAACTAAAATAACTGTAACTGAATAAAAATAAATCAATAAAAATAGATTATAAATAGAATGTATAATAGAGTATAGAAATAATATAAAATAATAATATAATAGAAATTAAAAAAATACAAAAAAATTACAAACCAACAACTAAAATAAAAATGAAAACTGGAAATATAAAATAAAATATAAAAAGAAAATTAAATCTAACTATAAATAAAAATATAAAATGTACTAAAGTAACACTAAAATAAGCACTATTATATTAATTATAAATCTAGTTTAGGAATTGAGAGGATTCCTGTGACAACGACATCTTCATCATCTTCCTCATCATCTTCATCCTGGTCTGTATTTCACAGTTAACCAAACCCATCTGCTTTGCTGTCTGACATGAGCAACTGCTGTTTCCCAAAGTAGAAGCTCATGCATTTTTTAATTTTAGAAATATTACATCTCAGAAGGTCCGTTTGATTTATGAGCCGCAATATTTCATGCACATACATTTTTCAGGCATCTGTGCCCTAATTCAGTCTCGGATCAGAGCGTTGTCTCTGTCTGCTCTGACACCATGTACAGTAGATACAAAATATGAAGATGTCTTGATATTTTCCAGCCTTTGGCTGTATATATTATACAGTCAGTCTATCACACGGTTTAAAAGAGCTGTTTTGTCCCGAGATGCTGTCTTTTCAATCAAACCATAATTATATTACAAATATTTAAAGCATATATCTATCTATCTATCTATCTATCTATCTATATATATATAAAATGATATTTTTTGTACATATTTTTGAAAAACGTACAGTAAAATAGCTTTTCTATTTGAATGATCTGTTAGAAATCATTCTAATATGCAGATTTTGTGCTTTATTTGTATTATTATTAGTGCTCAATTCTTTTTTATTATACTTTGGAAACTGTAAAAAAAATAAATAAATTAAAAAAGTGAAATTATTTGCATTTATTTGAAAAATTGTTTTGCAACAAGTAGTAGTTTTTTCAAATATTGCTTAAACTACCATTCAATATTTTAGATCACGGTTTCTAAATAAAATAAAATTAAATAAATAAATAAACTTTTATCACAGGAATAAATTACATTTGAACACATTCACATAGAAAAGTTTTTACTGTGTTTTTGGAGAGCAGAAGAGACTTTAAACATTAAAAAAATCTGAATTATTCCAATCTTTGCATTCCAACAAAGTAGATGTGTTTTTCAGAAGGCGTTTGTCTGTGGTGCTGATGGTGAATTGTAGGCCGAGCACATGACGGTAAACAGCAGCATCAGTCTAGTCTTTATATGTTAAGAGGATTCACACGCTCCTGTATTGAGTTAAAGCTGTAAACAGCCTGCTGCGCTTCTGTCTCACAATAGAGTGTTTAAATCCTCACGGAGCATTCCTCAGATACCTGGATCTGCTCTGTAACACGGCCTGCGTGACTCTTCGGCTGTTTGTGTCGTCTGACGAGTTTCTCATGGATCTGAACGCATGCGTGAGCACGTCTGATTTTTATGAGTCGTTCACTTCAAAAAATATGATGAACTGCCCTCGTGTCCTCTAAACCTTCTGTTATTTGTGGAACAGAATGTCCGAGTCTCCGCTAATGAAATAAAATAATGAAAGTCTCAAGCTCTGAAGAAGATAAAAAAGCACCAGAGCAACTTAATTTTGAGTCTGTTCCTCATGAAAAGCATAATAGGTTCTGGAATATAAAGTATAAACAAATGTTATGGTGCTTTTTGTCATTTTTGGAGCAGAATATTATCCTCAACTTCTTTTTTTTCATTAGTTCACTCATTTTAGTTAAGCAGGGCTAATGAAATAATTTTTCTCCCTCTCTAAAATCAATTTGTTCTGTATTTTGAATGATTTCATAAAATTTTAATAACCTAATCATTTAAATTCATACAACTTTAGACATATCATAATTTATTGAACATTTAACTATAATAATGGCTTATTTTTCAGAAATTCTGTGAAATTCTGTTTTGTGATTTAATGCACATTTATGATCAAAAACAGAAATCAAATGAATATGTAAAACTTTTCTAATGTAATCAAGAGAAAATTAAACAAATCAATTTTTTTATTTTATTTTAGTTTTATTTTATTTATTTTTTTCCGCCAAATTCTGTGTTTTCTGTTAAAATATTTCTGGATTCAGTTGTAATGGTTTAATAATTAAAAAGTCCTATCAACTCATAATATTTAAAAAAAAAAAAAAAACAATTATATGCTCTATACAATTTTTAATTTCCTCCCAAATTCTGTGTTTTCTGTGTGGATTCAGTTTCAATTACTTTTTAATAATCAAACAATTTTAATAATTGATTTTAATATATTTTAATAATTATTTATTTATTTATTTACTTCAGAAATTATTTCTTTTATTTATTTATTTTTTTAAATTTCTTTTTTTTTCTGGATTCTGTGTTGTTTAACACAACATATATTTTATATTTACTAAATATCTTCCTTTTCCTCACTGTTATTAATTATCAAATGAAACTCATGAAGACATTATCAAAAACACTGGTGACCAAATGAATTCATAACTTTAACACTTTAATCTTATGTTATTAAATTCAATGCATACAATTCCTTTTATTTTTCCAGATTTCCCAGATTTACTGTTTAAATTAAAACATGGATGAAACATTCTGTCAAATTTCTTTTAAAAGTAATTTTATATAAACTGTATTATTATTACTTTGAGGAGTACGTTCTAATGTGCAATAGTAATATATTCCTGACAGCCTTGCAACTGATTTTTCCACCCAATAATTGGCAAATTCATGTTGAATTGCTCTTTAATGACTGAATTCTGTCTCGTGTTTTCTTCATAACGCTCTGGTGAAAGTTTCTTTTACCAAATACAATCATAAACCCGTTGTACGGACAAAAACGTTCTTGCATGACCGTTGCTGGTGAACCGGCTCACACACTCACACTTATTAAGTTCACAGGACTGAAGATGCCCTCCGAGGCTCCTGGATCTCATTACCCAGAATGCATCAGCTGTGTGTGGAGCAGTGTATTAACACTCGCCTCGCTGCTTCTCTGTAGCGCATCAACACCAGAAATCATCATCTCACTCCTTCAAGCACGTTTAAGACAAACCTTCATATTTCATGCATCTTTTTATTTAACACCATGTGATCTTCATGTGTGCTGCAAATTTTTCATTAACCAGAGTTCTTTAAATCATATTGTGTTTATATTTTTAAGACACAAACACGCACACAAATCTGGTTATACGTTCTGAAAAAATTAGGATTTAATTGTTTTTGCTGTACCGATCATTCCTAATTATCACCAAATCTTGCATTGAATCTTTTCATCAACCTGTTTTCTTTAAATTAGCACAGGTTCTGTTTCTTTTGGGGATTGATTGATTGTAGGCCTTACTGATCTGAAAATAAACTTTATTTTTAAATTAAAAAAGCATTATTTGCATATCATTTTGGCTTAGAAACTGAGGTACTTCAGCCTCCAAAAATAAATGGAATAAACTGAAAATAAATAAATACATACATTGATTGAATCTGAGATTTTATAATAATATAGCATGATGAGAAACGTATAAGCAATTTTTGTGTAAGCTGGGAACACCACAGGTATAAAAAGGTGGAGGGAAAATCCTCAGAAAAGAACATAAATAATCTTTTATTTTATTTGTTTGTTTGTCCAGTGCACTATAACATTAGCCAGTGTTGGTTAAATCTGCCACATTTGACATATTTATGGACTATTAATGTGCATCGTCCCTGATTAAATAAATGAAATGAACCAGCCTTTTCTGGGAAAAACCCGATCCTCTCCGGGCCAAATTGACCGGAGGGTTTTAAATGCAATGCAAATGGTTTTGGTTGTTAATGCTAAATGCATGAATGCAGACGTGTGTGTGGTTGTGCTGGAGGAACACAGATCTGCTGTGCTGGTTTAATCGTGTCACATGACTGTCAGTCGTGTGTGTGTGTGTGTG
>JAUMHE010000077.1:743053-777320 GCA_032359235.1 Enteromius mattozi
CTGAAGGACTCCAAGATGGTGAGAAATAAGATTCTCTGGTCTGATGAGACCAAGATAGAACTTTTTGGCCTTAATTTCAAAAAGGATGGATAGGTAGAAGTCACTCAGAGTTTCAGGTCCCCACTTGGCATGTGTTTTAAAAAATGCTTATTTTTAGTTATATTGTGAAAAAAGACCTTGTGTGATTTTTGTTTCTTTAAAATAAGCACCCTGGTCCCCTCTTGGTCAGTGCTGAGTGACAGTCCCCTCTTAGTAACATAGACGAGTGTGCATGTGTGTGTGAGAGTGTGTGTGTATACCTCGGTCTCCAGTCTTGAAACAGTGTTGCGGAGTTCTAGAGCTTTCTTTGCTTTGGTCTCTTTCTCCAGCTCCAGCTCCTCCAGGTTTCTCTCGGCGAGCCACAGTTTCTCTGACACAGTCTGAGAGTGTTGAGCTTGCTTCTCCAGAGCTTCCTGAAGAAAAAAAAACACACAGAAGAGCAGCTTGAGCAAACATCCAAAATGAATATTATATTTATATTATAAAAAAGATTATTCTTTATCTCTGAAAGTATGGAGATCAGGCACCTCAGTGTCCTGTATTTTGTTCTTGAGTGTCTGCTGCAGGAAGTTGAAGGCGTATTCCTGAGTGTTTGCTTCGACCATCACGTCTCGCGCCTCCTTCAGCTCTTTCTGCCAACACACACACACACACGTGTTGGTGACCTGCGAACTGACGGAGTGTGTTCTGCGCTGGTATGTATGCTGTGTTTGTACCTCCATCTGTTTGAAGCGCTCCAGCATGACGTTGTTGTTGCTTTCTAGCTCCACGATCTTCTCGCGCAGACGGTTCATCTCTCCCTGCATCTGTGTGTTCGTCCGCAGCAGGTCTTCGTTATTCACCAGCAGACCTCGCATCTCGAAGCGGATCTGGTTCCTCTCCTTCTCCATCTCGATGCTCTCCGCTTCCAGAAACTGGTTCCTCTGCAGCACACAGATAGACACATGGATTCTGAATGTTTTGTGGCCTGAGCATCAATGGTAATTGTGAACTGTGCATAACATGAAATATGGTTCATGGATGCATTTGTCAGAATGTACAGAATCAGATGTTTCACACTGACCCTGCGACAGTCGTCCAGCTGTTTGGTCAGTTCCTGGATGAAATCCAGTTTGTTGGGCTGGTTGTTTCGTTGCATGAGTTGACTTGGAGTCACCTTCAGGAGAAAAAACACAAGTTCATATCTGTGAGTTCTAATAAAAATCATCCTCTGGGACTTTAAGGTGCCCATTGAATAAACATCTATTTATTGTTTTATTGCTTTTAAATTCTTAATAATAAGAACATTTAATCAATTATTTATTGTATTTGTTAGAAAACCCATAATTAAAAATATAAATAATAAATACAATAAATGTGGTTAACTATTTTATTCATGAATTTTATTTTAATACATAACACATATAAATATACATTTAATATTTTATTTTTTTATATATATAAATGGATAGCTTTATTTCATTTAAATATAAATTGATTGTTTCTTTTCTGTCTTTCTTTTTCAATTTTCTCCATTTTATTTCTTTATTTTAATATTACATTTATATTTATGCATGTTGATTGCCATTTTTGATTGAATTTTGTTTAAATATGTATTGTTTCTTTACATTTATTTTAATATTATTAATTTTATTTTATTTATAAATTGAATTGAAATGTCTTATTAATATTTTGATTTTTTTATTTATATTTTCTGTTTTCATTTTTAATTTTGTGATTACATTAAATTAGTTTTGTTTTCTGTCATTTTTACTAGTTTTTGTTTTTATATTTATATACAATATTTACTATTAATATAATTAACACACACACACACACACATATATGTTTTTTTGCTAATTTGTATTTTCATTTTAGATTTTGAAACAGTGTGAGATTGAATAAGTTTACTTTTTTTATGTTTTATTTTATTTCAGTTAACATACATATAATTTTAATATAAACTGATTGCTTTATTTATTGATGAATATTTATTGTACTAACGTCTCGTCTGCGGGTCAGACTGTCGTATCCGGGGACTCGTGTGCGGTGGTTCAGAGCTGGACTGCTACCAGGACTCACACTTCTGTTCAGACCAAACAGGTTCACCTCAGAGACAGCGGGTGACATCACTTCCTGTGTCTGACAGACCAATCAAAACACATTCAGAGCACTGCTTCAAATATCATGCAGTCTGAATTATTCTGAAGTCACAGAAACTATAATAATTCTAAAAGTAGTTGTTGTTGAAGAGAGTGAAGTGTTGTGTGTGAGACTGTAGGACACAGTTCTGTCCACTAGAGGGACACACACTCACTCACTATCATCTGTATAACGTGAGTTTATTCACCTTGAAGTCAGACATTCTGCTGATGGGACTGTAGTCCAGAGAGAGCGTCGCATACGGACTGTTGAAAACTCGGGAAGGACTTTCAAAGCCACCCACCTGCAAGAACAGAGAGACAATACTTTACTGTCCTTTTTAAACTGACACCATTATAATAGTAATACTAACAATTCTTTTAAAGTTGAAAAATAATTGCTTAAAATAAAAAAATTGGATTGCATTATAATATCATAATTAACAGGCTCTATTAAAATGTACTCTGCTATTATGCTATACAACACCCTACTATACTCTACCCTACCCTACTATACCCTGCTCTATACTCAGCTATAATATAATATACAATATCCTAATATACTCTACCCTACCCTACTATACCCAGCTACAATATAATATGCAATACCCTACTATACTCCACCCTACCCTACTCTACCCTACTTTATACTTTGCTACTATGCTATACAATAGCCTACCATACTCTGCTCTATACTCTACTATAATATGCTATACCATACTCTACCCTGTTCTATACTCTGCTATAATATGATATACAATATCCTACTATACTCTACCCCACCCTACTCTACTATACCCTACTCTATACTCTGCTATAGTATGCTATACCCTACTCTACTCTACACTCTACTATACTCTGCTATAATATGCTGTACAATACTATACCCTACTTTATACTTCTGTACCCTAACCTACTCTATCATGCTATACTGTACTATGCTGCACTATAATACACTATGATAAGCTGTTCTATACTATATTCTATGTACTATCATCTAAGATGCTATACTCTACTATACCATACCTCTCCTGTTTTCAATAAAAAGTATGACTCACTAAAGGCAGTAATCAGATGTTTTGACTCACTTTGTCGGACATGCTGTCCCAGTCCCGGGATGAGAGCGACTCCACGGAGCCGCGGATCACTGAACTGACCCTCAGCAGATTCCCGTTGCTCCCGCCGCCGGGAGGGCCACCACCGTCACCGACTGACCCATTGGAGCCGCTGCTGCCGTTGGAGCCCAGGTAGAGCTGGTACTTGGGGTTGGTGCGGATTTTGGGGGTGGTGGGCTCATCCTCTGACCGAGGACCACTGCGCTGCTTCTCGCCGTTAAGGTTGGAATGCTGGGTAAGAAAGAGAGACAATTAAACATTAAACATTGAATATCTAGCTCAGCGTCACAAATCAGATCACAAACGAGTGAAAGCAGAGCTGCTTTTTGAATCATATTCAAAACACATAAACAGCGATTATTACAGCAGATCAGATGTATGTTGTGTTACAAACACTCAGAGACACAACAAACACACACATGCACATCTGAAGCACACAAATCATGCACAGGGCCATTCCACAGCAACAACAAAACATGTTCATTACTTGTTTTATTTCTTTTACCTTTAACAATATTTGTTATAATTTGATTATTTCATTGTATTTTTTTATTAATATACATTCTCCTCTATGAAATAAATAAACAAACAAACAAATGAACACAAACATAAGCACAAACATTAACCTTAATAAAATTAAATATGAAAAACTAATTATTTTATTTGAGCTACCTGCCAAAGAAAAATTATCATTATTATTGATTTACTAAAACAACTAAAACTAAAGCTGATATAAAACTTGATAATAATAATAATAAAAAATTACTCAAACTTTACATTTAAAATGAAATAAAATTAATATAAAATCAATAAAACATAAATATAAAAACCACATCAAAATATTAATAAAATACTTTAAATAAATAAATAAATAAAGTTACGTAACCTTTATAAAATAATAAAATTAAACAAAATGAAAATAATAAAATAAAATAAAATTCAGCTACTTGTCAAGGCAACATCTTGTTTTCATCTAGCTTAACTTCATTTACAGCAACTAAAGTTAATATCCAAATTAATTAAAAAAATATATGGAAAAATAAATAAATAATGACAACAAAGGACAATAAATTCCTTAAACCTATTAAAACTTATAAAAAATAGAAATAAATATAAAAACTAAAAATGGGGAAAAATAACAATAAAAATCCATTCAAAATATGATTGTAAATGATATAAAACCAGAATCTGATAATAAAACGACACAGCTCATGCACAGACAAGGACACGAGATCTGGATTGGTTAGTGTCAGCTGATTGATGAAGCGTGTCTGAAATCAGAGGCTGTGATTGGCTGACTGCAGCAGACTGACGAGTGTCAGGACTCAGAGTGAAGCAGCGCGGCCGGGTCCGACACCGAGAGCGGCTCGGACACTTACCGGACCGGGACCAGCGACAGCCACTTTGTCTTTACTGTGCTGGGACGTCGGTTTCTCATCGCTCTTCTTCTTCTCTGCTCCGTGGTGTTTCTCAGAATTTTCTTGTGTTTTTGGTTCTGGCGGTTCACTGGAAACCGGGTTCTGGTTCTTCTCTTTCTCTCTACTTTCATGTCTCATTTTCCCAGAATCCTGTGCGCTCACGTCTTGGCGTTTGATCTTCAGCGAGCCGAGGCGTGGTGGAGGCGTTGGCGCTCCGTCGAACCTGTATATGAGATCTTTAACGCTTCCAGAGCGTGTCAGATTGGATCCACCGATCAGAGCCGACTTCTTACTAGCCGTCCAGACCCAGTCCTCGTCCTCCAACGTGAGGCTCCTTGCTTTGGACGATCTTTTCTGAGCGTCTGCATTGTGTTTGGAAACCTGCACCGAATCTTTCTTCTCTTCTCCCTAGAAATACATCACTCTGATTCAACACACACTAGATTGCAATTGCTTTTCTGAAGAAATATTCTTCATTTCACCCACTAGAGTTGAGCAACTGTGATAATCCTGAGGGAAAACACACATAACAGCCTTCAAACGTGTGCAAGTTACGACAGAACTGAAGCATTACGAAACACACGTGTCGTTTCACCCAGACAGAACACGGACCAAAAAGAGTCGCTCTGATGAATCACTGATTCATTCTTTCCATTAAAAGACACTAGGTTTTGTGTTTGCATGTAAATATTAGCATGCATTTCAATTTATTACTGAAAACTCACTCACTTTGGCAGTTTCTGCCTCAGTTTGGTCACAAGTACTTTCTCTTCTCTTGTGCAGGGTTTTGTGTACAATAATAATCATGTATGAATGCATAGATTGAAAATATGATAAATAATGTGCAATTGTTGTTTTTTTTTAATGCAAAGTAATTAAAAATAACTAGTTATTTTCTTTCTGGTGGGACAAACACATTTTTATTATAAATATATAAATAGCTATTTTTAATAACTTTAAATAAAAATTTAATGAATAAATACATTATATACATAGATATGTGTCATTTTAACTATAGTTTAGCTCGACTAACAAACAAAAAAGTTAATCAAAGCCATACAGACATTTAAAAAAAAACAATACAAAATGCACAACAAAATTATTAAATGAAATGATAATGAATTCTCGCGCTTTCTCTCTTTACCGTATACACATACACACACACACATACATAGTTTTCATTGTAAGTTTGCTGTGAATTTACAAAAGTACTTTGAGGTGTGTTTCTTGAGCAGGCTGAAGTGTGTGCAGTTCTGGACAGATTCAGATCCGCTCGTCTGGAAGTTCCACTGAACCATACAAATGCAATTGCGTTATGACATGTTACGGTGAGCTTAAAGAGATCAGGGATGATGAGAGGCGATGAATTCAGATTATATAAGCTCTGATACTCGCCGGCGGCTCTTTAACAATCCAATATTTCCCCCTTCTTAAAATACAAAAATCCCAAACAGCTGGCCGTCAGTAAACACATACACATGCTCTCACACACACTGAACACCATCATCCAATATCTCAATTAATAAAGCGTAATTATGGAAATGAGGGTCCGCGGGTGATTTTAAGGCCTAATCCAGGGACTCCCTCAGCACTCTTCCCCAGGGACGCTGCACTGATCTCTGGGTAACAGAGTGGCCGGCGGCTCCCCGGGTCACTCGAGGGATTACTTAATCTATGATTTAATGTGATTAATTTGATTTCAGTTGTATGAAACATTAAATAAACTGAGGCAAAAATTAATAAAAACTATATACATTAAAAAATACCTAATAAAAAAATGTTTTCAATTTAAAATGAAAATAAATGTAATTATTAATAAAACAATAGTATCTTAAAATATTTAATAACATTTTTATGTCAATATTTTAGCATTTTTCATTTTCATTTAGTTTAGCTCAATATGTTAAAATTAAAACTTAAATAGAAATTCTATAAAAACTATACAGATATAACAAAAAATAAAAAATTACACAAATTTACTAAAAAGTTCAAATTCAAATTAAACTAGAAAATATAAAAAATAATAAAATAATAAACATTATAGTAGTATCTGAAAGATACAAAATATTTTATTTAAAAACATTATTTCAGCTATTTTCCAGAGCAAAATTCTAATTTTCATTTAGTTAATCTTACTAAAATAAACTAAAACTGACAGAAAAATTAATAAAAACTTATTTTTAAATAAATACAGACATATTTAAAAAATAATAATAAAATTGGCAAAAGCAAACAAATTTAAAATGAAAAAATAAAAAATATATAAAAATGACAAAAACAAACAACAAAATTTAAAATGGAAATTTAAAACAGAAAATGTACAAATATAAATTTAAATATTAATAAAAATAAATTTCTCTTTTTTTTTTATTAAGTTTAGCTTGATATACTAAAATAACACACTAAAACTGAAAAAAAACCTATATAGATATATTTAAAAAAGAAAAATAATTAATAAATAATTAAATGAACCATAAGGAGAGGTTAATATATGTTGTGATATTCCACAATGGTGTGGTATTATCATCTTTACAGAAGCACTGATCTCTGGGTGACGGGTCAGAGACAATGCCAATCACTTACAGTATTTAAGAGCTCTGAGGGGATTATCGCTTAATCTACGATTTAATGTGATTAATTTCCACCAAATCTGATCAGATTCTGTGAGCGTCCCACGGGACGAGGCTGCGTCTAAATTAAAACAAATGACATCATATAAGCCTGTGACAGCCTGGCATTTATGAATATGAGAACAGAGATGATTAATGTTATGAAGACGCGACGAATAAACTCCCCAAAATCCCCAAAGCCACGAGGATCGGGGAGCCTGTTGCCGTGGCGACAGCAGGGGGCGGGGATTAGTATGTAAATTAGGCGGGTCACGGGGTCGTGAGAGCGGGTCGCGGCGCTCCAGACGGAGTCCTTCAGGTCCTCATCACTCCACATGTGACTCATTCCCACAAACACCAAAACCAAAAGAAGAAACTATAGAATGAAGCCCATTTTAGGTTTTTGTGAAAATAAACCCTCCCTAAGATATGACTGATGTCATACATACTGTACATGCTGTTGTTTTATTTACAAGTTTATTTACAGTTGTATTTTTATTCACAAAAATCAGAATATATTTTGCTTTGTATTTTCACGACAATTAAACAAAACTTTTGAGGTGGATCAAAAAGGTTAATCAAGGATGTCCTAACACAAGACAAAGACGCATTTTGGCTACATAACAAAATTACTATTTATTTACATCAATTAAAAAATTATGCATGCAATATGCAAGCGTAATTTCTGTTTTTGTGGTAGAACATGTTTTAATGAGATTCACCTGTAAATGAGTGAAGGGTGTGTGTGGGAACGAGAGGCGCAGTGTGTGTGTGTGTGTGGGAAAGAGAGATTGTGTGTGCGTATATATGTGCATTAATATGTGTGTGTGCACGTTTATGTGGTTTATGAGGACACAAATTTGTATAATGACATGGGTATGACACAGGTATTACAATATGAAGATGATTTATGAGGACATTTTCAGTGTCCCCGTCATTCAAAAGACTTAAAAAACATGCTAAATGGTGTTGTTTTGAAAATCTAAAAATGTAGTTTCCTGTAAGGGGTAGGTTTAGGTGTAGGGTCAGTGTAGGACAATACCACATACAGTCTGTACAGTATAAACACCATTACATATGCGATGGTGGGTGTGTGTGTGTGTGTGACCCCTCCACGGGCAAAGCTAATAAATCACACAGAATTAAGTTTTTGGAAAGTCTAAAAATGTCTGTAGTTTCCTGTGATAGGTAGGTTTAGGTGTAGTGTTGGTGTAGAGCAATATTCTGTCTGTACAGTATAAACACCATTACACCTATGGAGAGTCCCTACAAGGACAGTGGACCAGACGTGCGTGTGTGTATATGTGTGTGTGTTTCCCTCAGGGTGTGGTGGAGTAACATATGGTGCTGAACGGAGGATGTGCTCTGACCCAGTTTCTTGCGATGCAGAGCTCAAAATCACACTGAGTCTGTGCTCATTCACAACATACAGCTACGTTTATACACCTTCACACTAAAACATGAGCCAGACAAACCTGGACGCTGTTACAGGATCACTAGTCATTTCAGTCTCTTTATGACTGACCTATACACTCTACTAGTAATGCTTGTTAACAAAATATGAATAAAAGCAATAAAAAAGGATTGATTTAACAACACAAGACCAGCGCTTTTACACTCTGTCGTCTGCATGTTGAAACGAGCTTGCCTTTAATTCAGGTCTGTTTAATTATCATCAGCGTTATTATCACACACCCAAATCTAATTCATCAGCAATAAAACCCCAGTAATGTTCATCCAACATCAAAAGATGACATCAAAACCTCTGGAGAAAAGAGCCAAACAACAGAACGAGTGCAAAAGCACAAGAAAGACAACACACGATGAAGGAGAAAAACATGAGGCGTGACGGAGGAGAAGAGCTGCAGGTGAGCGGACAGATGCTCAACGAGATCCACATTCATATCAGCAACATCTGGACACACACACACCTGCAGCAGGCGACACGCATGTGTGTGTTTAACAGGGAAAACACACCAAACACCATCATTCTGCAAAGATACGCTGACCTAGACTCCACTCAATCACACCTAAACCATATTCAATCACAGCATTTCTTCCTAATTTTCCAGCAAAAAAAGTACAATTTCAACATTTGTACTCAAAACACAATATATACTCATGTTCAATACACTGTCTATTTTAAAATATTCAAATTAATTTCTTGTCATGGATATGTATTGTTTTTAATCAAAATTAACCCCAAAATGATGTCCATTAGTATACTTATATATATATATATATATATATGTGTCACAGGTTTACTTTGGTGAACTGACAGTAAAACTACAGTATAACCATAAAAAAACTAAATTTTCATTACTAGAAATAAACTAAATGTAACTGAAATTAGTAAACATTTTATTTCAGCTTGTTGCCATTTAACTTGATGCACTAAAATAACTCAAATAAAAATTTATAAAAACATTTTTAAAAAAATGCAATAATAAATAGAAACACACAAGAAAATTCAAATGAAAATAAAACCAGAAAATACAACACTAAAATCTATTTAAAAAATTGGAATGATACTAAAGTAGCACTGAAAAAGCATAATAATATGATTAAAACACTCCAGCTGCATAGCAACAGCCTAAAACACTCAGATCACCCTAGCAACTGCATAGCATGGAAATAGTTTATAACACTTATACATCCATAGAAACAAATGAATGAATTAACTAATAACCATTGGAGAAGAGAGTGGAATATGTGTGTGTGTTTACCGTGCTGGTTTCCTGCGCACTCATTCCTGGCATCCCGTTGGTCAGTTTGTCACGCGGTCGGTTCAGTTTTTCCCAGCAAACTCAATCAAAAACACCGTCTTTACACTCCCACAATGCACTTCAGCAGCTCTTGCTTCTCTAACAGCCACAAACATACAGAGAAAGAGACGACAGGGAATGAAATAAACCATCTGAGGCATAATTCAACAATAAAAACATTACATTTCATGACAATTTAACACATTTGACCCAAAGATTGGTTGAGCTTCACCAAAGCTGTGAAGACGTTATTTATATAAACGCTTCACTCGCAGTTTCTGATTTATATTATTATATGAAAATGTTTTTTTGTTTTTTTATTTATATACTTTATATATTTGTATGCACATTTAATTTGTAATATAAATCTTAAAAATAACTAAATAATATACATTTAAATTATATTTTACTATTTAATATTTAGCTAAAACAATATTTAATGAAATGTTATTTCAGTTTTTAGTTTTCTACTTTAATTTTTCACTCAGAAATTGCTAGTAAATTAAATGTGCAATTTTACTTACTTCAGCCACAGGTTACTTATTTTGCTATTTTAATATTTCACTTTTCTTGTGAATTGGGGCATAACATTACAATATGACATGTCACAATTAAGCAGAATTAATTTCACCCATATTCTCATTATAGTACACTGTATATGCATCCTGGGAAGAAAAAAACCCAAAACATATTTCTGCAAAAGGTCGAGTCCCGTCTAAAGTCTGTGATGTCTCCACTAGAGGGAGATGCAGTAAAGCACTGTGTGCCCTACGAAGTGACCATCAGGTCTCAAAGCACAAGAACCATAGATGAAGTGAAAGGATGCATCTTCTATACTGATCATTAATATACAGATTAAAACACATGGGAATGATGCAACAGTCGAATTAAAAAACTGTGTTACTCTACAAAACAATACTGAAAACATAAGGAAAAAGGGAACGTATCAGATAAAAGACCCGCAGCAGACTACTGTAGGTTTTAGGTTGTTTCTGTGAGTGTTATAAGCTATTGCCATGTAGTTGTTAGGGTGCTTTGAACTGTCGCTATGCAGTTGCTAAGGTATTTGGGGTGTTTTAGGTTGCTTCCCTGCTGGTTAGGTATGTTTTGATGCTGGTTTAAGCTGGTTTATGCTGGTCACGTGCTGGCAAAGGACCCGCATAAACCAGCAAAGGACAAGCAACTGCATAGATTGCCACATACTGTAGTTACAAGGCTGTTCTGAGTATTTTAGCTAAAGTTTCATCAACACTTATACTAGTTATGATGGAGTTAACTAGCAGCACTAGCGCTGTGATTTCATGCTGAGTTTCTCTGGACCAATCAGACGCGGCGTGAGCGACAGATGAGGCTGATAATGAGGCGCTTCGTCTCAAACAGGTGCGAACGCGTCGGTCCTTTCCAATCACATCCGCGATAATTTATGAGGTGAGATCTGACGATTGTTTCCTTCCAGGGACAAAAGACAAACAGGACAGAAATACACACGGACGCTTCAGGAAATAAAAAAAAAACAGCGGACAAACAAACAAATGCAAAAACTTCAGGAAGACAGAAGAACAAACGATGAACAAGAAGTTAAAAGCGGGAAGAATCTGCAAAACCAGACTAACAACTCCATGTGATTAATTATGAAAACATGAATGACATATTGATATGAGCCCAAAACCACATGAATCTTGCTGCATGCAAGACAAACACTTCAGAAACTCAATCGATAAAAAGATATAAAAATATATATATGTATATAAATTTAAAGAACAAAAATATAGATAGAAAGTAAAATAAGATAAAAAGATCAAAAAAGAGAAAAGATAATGAAAAAAAGAACAAGTAATAAAAATAAATATAAATGAAAAGAAAGAAAGAGAAAGAAATGTTATAGCGCACTTTTAGATGAAATCTGTGTTTTTTGGTTTTTTGTTTGAATATGAGATGGATTTTTTCATTGTTGCTGATTTAATGGTTTAGTTACTATTTAAATGTCTTTGTGAGGATCAATGCAAAAGATAAAATACAAAACCAGGTGCTTTCAGTTCGGATTAAAGCACTTTGTCACCAAATAAAGGCACAGAAACCATACAGGCTGTAAAACACGGGATTACATGGATTGTGGGTTAGATTGTTCCAGGAAGGCATGAACTTTCCCTGGCGTGAACTTCACAAGACAAGCATAGACTTGAGCTCTGAACGACGGACTGGACTAATTTTGGTTTTGAATTCAAGTGGGTGCAATAAATTATTATACGGGAACAAATCAGCCAAACCCAAGACGACGTCACAAAGAGACCCGACCCGGTGAGCGAGACGTTTCTCCAACAACAGCAGATTTACTGGAAAGAGCCAGAAGACACGCCTCACAGGAGCAGACCTGGAGTACAGAGATGTGCTAAGACTTGATCCTGAGACCGAAGACGAGAAACGGGGATTTACTGACAGATGCCGCCGCTGAGGACATCAGATCAACAACCTCTGACAGCGCTAATATACAAATCAGAGTTAACTCAGCTGGAACTGCTGCTGGAACGAGAGATTACAGAGGAATGAGAAAGAAAGAAAAAACAAACATAAGAACCAAGAAAGAAAAAGTAAAAAAAATAAAATTAATTAATTAATTTAATAGATAAAAAAAATAAAAAATTATAATAAAAGATAGAAAGAAAAAAAATAAAATATACTTAATTTAAAAAAAAATGTAAAGAATATAGTTAATTAAAAAATTATTAATTTAAAAACAAATGAAATAAAATAAAAAGAAACAAGTAAAAAAGATAAATTGTAATATTTAAAATGCAATTAAAACAAATAAAATAAATACTTAAAACATTATTTTATTAATTAATTTAATTAGAAGAAATAAAAAAAAGCTAAATTGCTAAATTAAATTATAGAATTAAACTGAAAGGAAGAATTAAATGTATTTTTTTAAAATAAATTAAAAGAAAGAAGTAGCATGTGATGTGTGTTTACACAGCGATCAGAAGAACACACACACATGCCCTCATGTGCACATGTGTCAGATTATGTCTTGTTGCTCTGCAGCAAAGCATGCTGGGATCAGTCTGATTTGTCACTTAAACTCCTCGACGCATGCATCCTGATGCAATATTTAATATTCGTCTCTGATGCTTGCACAATTATGCTAATTACATGTAATACATTGTGTAATGCAAGTCCTGTGTGTATCTCATTACCAGACATAATAGCATTACATCATTATTACCTCATGTTCATTTCAGTAGTCATGAAACTCATGTACATTTTAATAAAGTTTGTCAAAGGTGTTTCAGTGAAAGTCTGTGTATGTGTTTGTACTCACTTGGCGTTTCTCGTTTAGTTGCTCTGCTTTTCCTCTAGTTAATCAGTTTCTCAAGTCTCCTTGAAGTCTGTCCTCTTCAGAAACTCACTGCTGAAACACACACACACACACATATCAATGATGGTCTTAAACTGATGAAGTGTCACTATAACACACAGATGACTAATGGACTCAGATGGCGCTGGACCTCGGAGCTGCTGGGAGATTTTCAATCCCAGATGGGAAAAACACAGACAGAAGACTTCAATCTGTCTGATCTGCTCCTTCAATCACAACACACCTCCATCTGAGCAACATTCACACACACCAGGAGACATAGTGCACATGCTCAGTAATGCACGACGTTTAGAAAGGCCCTGGTGCATGTGAAACATTTCATATATAGAACATATTGTGGGGGGAAAAAAGAATAACAATAAATATAAATAAAAAAAATAAAAGAAACAAAAAAAAAAATTACAAAATAAACTAAACAAAAAAATTAAGAAAGCAAGTTTGATTTAAAACAAAATTAGACATTTAGATAAAGAAATGTCCTGGTGCAAGTTAAACATTTATATTTTGGGGAAAAAAATAATAACTTCAAAAAGATAAGAAAATAAATTAGATAAAAAGAAAATAAAACTAAAAAACACACAAAGAAAAATAAATGTAAAAAAATAAATGAAAGAAAGAAAATAAATAGAAGAATTTTTTTTAATTAAAATAAAGAAAAACAATATATTAAAAAAAATATTATATAGAGGAAAAAGGATAAAGGAAAAAAATACAAAAAAGCAAAAATAAAAAACTAAAACTAAAGAATGAAATTACAAAATAAAATAAAACAAAAAGAAAATTATTTACAAAAAAAGATAAATGAAAATGAAAGAAATTGAAATATTTAAAAATAAATAAATGCAAAAATTGGTGCACAGCTGCACATTAATCTTCTGGTTTGCAAATGCTTTTAAATGTTGAAAACGCTGAATAATAGTGGAAACATACCAGCATATTCCCTTTTATCATATCATCTACTATTTCTGCAACATGCATATGTATTTGCATGTGACATTTCAGCATGCTCTGAGAGATACTGTATTCAGGATGCAACACACACTCGAGCGGCTACCAAACTGATTCGCATATTTCTATAACAATTAATCAACACGGTAAATGACCCAAACGTGACATCATGCATGATTTTTTACAGCTTGTTCTTGACTCATGATCACAGAATTAAACTGGATTAAAAAATGCAAAACAAGCTGATTTATTAAGAGACGGGGACACGCCACGGCCGATCCCAGTGCACTGTGGGAAAACAGCATCATCATCATCAGTCTGTTTTATTGCACAAAAACCCCTCGAAATCCACAGTAATCCGACATAATGCAAACCGAAGCAACAAACAGCGACACCATGAAGAGAATCATGGGAAAGTGTGCAAACAGAACCTGAATTACTGCAGCATATTCATAAGAGAAAAACTGACTTACTGTACTTACACAAGCAGATGAAGAGAGAGAAACGTGTGTGTGTTTTCACACGGCAGTAGTGTTTGGGCTGGATGTGTGTGTGTGTGTGTTTCTGCTTGATTGATCACACAGTATGAGTGTGTGTGTGTGTGAAAGGGAATGTAAAAGAATTGTCGCTCTTCTCACAGGTTTATCTCACTACGCAAACTTGATAACTGACAATCATCAGATATTTGTTTGACACTAAACTCCCTTTATTCATTTATCAGACTCACATCAGTGATTAATTCATATAGCCTACAGTAAAAAGAAGAACAATTACACTTTATGATAATATTTGCATGAATTAGCAATCAACAATATTTATTAATATCTAAATAAAGTTAGTATTGTGCTGTATATTATTTTATGTTATGTATAAAAGGTTGTGAGAAAACACGATGCATGTCATATTCATGTTTTTTTAAAGTCTGATAAATGTAAAAATGTATCACTCTCATTTATACTGTAATGTTGAATGGGTGTAATTAGTGGTTAAATATTACGAGTAAAAAGTTATTGGTACTGTATCAGTGAAACAATGCCACTAAACAAATATATAAAAAATACAGTCTTTATGTTGTTGTTTATGTAAATTAATTTTCAAATTGCATGTGAAATTATTGGAATATAAAAGTATATTTAAAGGGGATTAATTGCGAATAATTTCAGAAATTAATTAATTATATATTAATAAATAATATAATATATAAGCCTATATATATATATATATATAGGCCTATATATAAAAATAAATAAATAATAATAATATAAAACTATATCTATCTCACTGATACTAAAGCAAGACCTCTGTCAACAAACTATCATCTTTATAAACTCCTATTAATAGGAACAAAGGTTAAGGTTAATACATGCAGTAAAAATTCCACAGTTAGTTAATGTACTAACCAGTGATCACTGTGATGTGAACAGCTGAGTAAAGTTCTTGACTGTGATTGAACATGTTGCTAGCATGGTTTACTAGTTGCTAACATCTTGCTAACATGTTTTGACACCTTAAAACCATATTTTTTATGTTGGTAACAATTAGCATACATTTAACATGTCGCTAGCGTGTTTCTAGATGCTGTTAACTTTTTAATATGTTGCTAGCAGCATGTTTCAGTTTGTTGCTAGCATGTTTTCGCATAGTTAGCGTTATTTAACATTGCTATCATGTTTTAATACACTTTATAGTGTGTCTAACATGTTGCTAGCATGTTTCTGGCACATTTTAACACATCACTCGCATTTTGCTAACATGTTTTAGCTTCTTTCTAGATGTAGTGAACACCTTGCTAGGAATCTGTATATGTTTTAGTTTGTTGGTAAGAATTAGCATGCGTTTAACCCGCTGGTATAGCATGTTCTAGGTTAGTCACTGTGACATCATCCTGCATCACACAGATTTCTGTCCAATCAAATGATCTGTAGAAGGAGGAAGCCCCTCCCACTGATGCAGCGCTTCATGTTCGTGTCTGGTATAAACTAAAGGCTGTTGTTTATTATTAAAAGCTGACAAACTGGTCTGTAATTGTCATGAAAAATGTCACAATGCAAACTATGATAATGCTGCTAAAAATAGGCTTCTTGATTTGTTTGGGAGAGAAATAAGCCATGGTTTTGTTCGCTCTCTGCTGCAGTGATCTGAGATGTGCTCGGTCTCAGTCGGCTGTGGTCTGTGTGTGTTACATCACTCCAGCAGATGAAAACATGTACAAAGTTCTGTGACAGCGTCCTGTGGCATGTAGGTGAAAGGCATGCTGGGAACAGGGCGTGTGCGGGTGGGGCGTTCAACTCAAGCAGGCTGCCAGACACACACACAATCTCCCGCAGGGTGTGTGTGTGTGTGTGTTTGGGTGCGGCTGTTTTAAATATCGCTCAGTTAAGTTTTAAGAGGTGAAGGGCGCACGGTTACAAAACACACACAGCTTCAGTCCTGCTCTTCCTCTGCTGCCAAATACACCCCGGTCCCACACAATTCCCCGTAAAGGTGGTGCAATATACAATAATCTCAGCGTCAGGTCAAACAGGCTTTAAGATAAAAGAAACCTTGTTTTTTTTATCACCAACCGAACACTGATAAATGCATTCTGATGCTCAATAACCAACTGTCCTTCCGTACCGTATTGTTTTAAATATGTATAGGGGACTTTTCAACCCGCAAAACCTGATCTGACCGTGACAGCAGGAGTTCAAATAAAAATAAACATACAATAAAATAAAATAAACAAAAACATGCTTACTTATTTTATTATACGTTATTTTATAACACATAAAAAAACAATAAATAAATAAAAAAAGCCTCATCTCTGATCGGTTGTGTGGAGCAAAGACGATAAAATATAATACAGATTTATTAAATAAAAAATAAAAAAATCTGGTGCTGTGAATACAAAAATAATAAAATATATAAACTAATTTAAACAAAAAATATAAATATGAAAAATATAAAATACAAAAATAATAAAATAAAATAAAAAAAACACTTATCTGTGATTGGTCAGGTAATGCTGGGGACATAAAATATACAATATATAAAATAATAATGTTAAAAATGTTAAAAAGCATAAAATGAAATAAAATAAAATACTTTATCTGTGATTGGTTAGGTGGTACTGTTAACACAAAGATAACAAAATATATGTATGTGTGTGTGTATATATATATATATATATTTTTTTTTTTATAAGCTAAATACTGTATATATAAAATAAAATATTTTAAAAAATAAATAATAAAATAAATATAACCAATAGAAATAAAAGAAAATCTTATATAATAATATTATATAAATAAAATAAAAAAATTAAAAGATAAATATGTGTGATGGATTAGTCAGGTGGTGCTACAGACGGAAACAAAAGTGGTGGAATGTTTGTCAGTGACCTTTGACCTTCAGACCTTGAGCGTGTCCATCTAGTGCATTGCCTCCGGGGTTAAACATCAGGGTTAGAGTGTTTTTCCTGAAAGTAGCTGGTGTCTTTGTAGAGCTCTGGTCAATAAAAACAGCTTTAAAGGGACTATAAAACGAACTATTGCAGATTAGAACACAGAGAGCTGCCTACACTGTAACGTTTCAACTGTAATGACGGGAGATGATGCTGTCTGCAGAGGATCTGTCAAACGAAAGGCCTGCAGGTGTGAATCTGACAAGCTAAAGCCTGAAATCACCTCTGGAAATAACGCATCCAACTGGCTGCCGGCCAATCATTGTCTCATTCACCCGTTGCCATGACAACGTGACTCATTCCATTGGAATTCTGCAATATAAGTCACTCCTGGACAAATTCCAAACACTCCCAGATTCCCGTTGCTAGGAGACAGCCGACGCCGTTGCTCGGTGACCGTCCTTCATGTGAACTCTTCTGAGTTACACAACAACCGGAGCGAGAGAGGGAAAGTTCAGCTGATAGAGCGGGAATGAAGATAAGAGCCTTGCAGTCCAGTTCAAGACCAGAGGTGTCACAAAACAACACATGGTGCAAAATACTGAAAAATTATTTGATGAAAAGCCCACAGACTGATATATATGACAAAATATAGAATTATTTAAAAAAAAAAACACTTCAGTTAAATATTTGATAAAAATCTATATAAATAATAATAATAATAATAATAATAAACAATTATTTTAACAATTTTTCTATTACTTAATAAATATATATATATTCTACTACTTAAATGTAACAATTATTTTTGCATTTTTTTCAGTTAAACGTTTGATTAAAAATTAATATACAAATATTAATAAAGCCATGTATTGTTATTGTTATTAATAATACTATTGCAACTTGTTATTACTACTACTACTAATAATAATAATAATAATAAGCATAACAATTATTGTACCATTTTTTCAGTAAAAGGTTTGACTGAAAATAAACATACATATATTAATAAAACATTTATTATTATTATTAATATTATTAATTACAATACTACTTAAACTTACTACTACTACTACTAAACGTAACAATTATTTTAGGGGGTTTTTTTCAGATAAAGGTAAAATATATAATACACAGATATTGATAAAATATTATTATTATTATTCTTAATGACAAAACTACTACTACTACTACTAAGAAGAAGAAGAAGAAGAAAAAGATGAAGAAATGTAACAATTATAATTATAATCATTTTTACACAGAAAGGTTTGTAAAATGCAAAATTAATAAGACGTATTGCTATTAGAAATCATTTTTGCTTTTTTTCAGTTAAAGATTTGGCAACAATGAAAACACACATATTAAACTAAAATTTAAAAAAAAAAAAAAAAAAGGAAAATAATTATTAATCAACCAATTAATACAATTATTTATTATTGTTATTAATATTACAACTTTTTTTATTATTTCATTTAAAGTTTTAAAATGTAAAGATGTTGATGATTATTATTACTATTACTTACAGTAATAATTGTAAATATATCACTTAATAAAGTAATTCATATAATATTAACACGTTATATTATCACCTCACTAATCAAACCCTCTCTATCCATCAGAACTAATGTCCAATCATTCCCAGAAACTAAACCCAGCTAGTATCTGAACGGAGCGTCAGCAGGAGATGGAGTCAGTGTTCCAGCGATCTCAGCTTATTTTCCTCTAATAAAAGCAGGAGTTGGCAGCGGATGGGAAAGTGGCAGGATATGGCCGGATGTCAGCTGTTACGACGACAATATCAGCAGCACAGCTGGAAGGCCTTTTGTTGAGGCTCTGGAGAGCTTGACAAACACACGCCGATCTGCATCTCTGACCACTTATCCTCCATCACAACAATACAGCAGTGATTATAGACACGAGAGTTCACGCAGATGCAGCTCAGAACCTGAAGATGATTATTAAATAATCCAGACGCTTCCGTCCAGACGACTGATAATGGACCGGATTTACATGCATTTATAGTTTCTATAGAAGACGGACGATCTGCTGACAAACTGCTTTAAGTTTTCACATTCTTTCTGCTTTTATGAATAAGTCTGACTGTAATGAAACAACGGATTAATACGACTGACTGCAAGTCATAATTCAAGCAAAACACACAAAAAGAGACGCACACACACAAAAAAAACACAGAGACGAGAACATAATCAGACGTCTAGACTGCAGATAGACTCAAAATAACACACATGCAATGCATTTTCAAGATTTCTGATGAGGAATGAAAGAAACTGCATTAACAAGGGGTTATTAACGTTGAATAAAACCATAACAAAAATATTATTTGAAAATAAATACACTATATATATTATATATACTGTATATAAAATAAAAATAAATTTTACAAATAATACAAAAAACAACAGTAACGGTAATTATACAATCAAATTAAATATACATTTATTTTTAGATATTTAGATATTTAAATTATTATTTAAATTTATTTTAAAATAAAAACTTTGAAATCGAAATGTAACAAACAGTAAAAAAAAATTTTATATTATATATATAAACAAATTTTACCTTTATTTTTTAATTTAACTTTAGATTTTTTTTTATTATTTTAGATAGCTTTCAAGATGGCATTACTCATTTTTACTTCTGTTAAAGGGCTAAAAAGCAATAAAACACTAAATTTGTTTTATTTAAAAAAAAAATTAATCTTTCTTTACAATGTATATAGACATGTTTAATAATAATAATAATAATAATAAAAAAACACAATATAATACGTATCAGTTTATCAATAGATCTAAATATAAACAACAATAAATAATCATATAAAATAAACAAAAAAAAAATAAAATAATAATAAATATAAAATAAGACTGCCATTAACATGCTGAAAATGCCTCAGTATCTCTCGTGTATGAATGTTATTAGCTGTGCTGGATCTTCAGCAGGTTCTGGTCCGGATCTGGTCCGAACCCGGCTGATCTCCGAGCAGCAGACAGGGGGCGATATACATCCACTCCTCAGCCAAAGTTTACTTACTTTGAGTTTCAAAAACAACCCAACAAACTCCGTCCCAATTAGCCCTGATGTGGAGCTTAATTGTGCCGGAGACAGAAGCCCAATCAAGAAAAAATAATTGGTGACCAAATATTGGGCGGTTGCCAAGTTTTGGGTTTGCGAGACGAGCGGCGATCCTTCAGGGAGGCGGAAAAATACCAGGCAACCGACTTAACATGCAAATAAGACCGTAATGAAAAGAAACAACGAGGTTCTGACAGACGACTGACAACTCAAAACCAACACCAGCTGAAGTCTGCTGTCAATCCTGCAAACGAGGTGTGGCCCTTACCGTATAAAACCATTATTACACACACAAAACACCCAGAGGCAGCTCACTGACACAAACAATATCACACACACAGTGCTCCGACTCTATACTGACACTTATTTAGTGTACAAACAGCTCACTGCTTACTCTTACAGTGATACACACTACAAGATCCATCTCTTAACTACTGGACCACAGACAAGTATGATTCAAAGTTGTCAAATATAAGGTAAAAAAAAAGAAAATAATATTAATAAAATGCATTAATAATAATAATAATACAGTTATTTTAGGTAGATAGATCAAATTAAATTAAATGAATAAATATTACCTATGCAAAATGAATAAGACGCTGCTTTTAAAATTGTAATTAATCTTTAGTTTTAAGTTTAAATACAAAAACCCCCTAAAAACACAAAAGAAAAACTGCTGAAAAAAGATACTAAAACCTGCAAAAAAAAAAAAAAGATAAATGCTTTTAAATGAATGCATGTAAAAGCGAATTTATCCTAGTTCAAGGTTTTGTAGATTTTTTTTTAAAACTGGAATAGCGACCGAGTTCAGCAGTGCTAGTCAGATGTGTGTGTGTGTAATAAGACGAGCAGAAGCGTGAATCGCTGACGGTCATTCAGCATCTGAACACACAGCGGATCAGGAGCGTCTCTGTGGCCCCGGGCCCCTGGTGTTCTCACTGCAGTACAGGCAGAGACAGCCATGTACAGTAATTACAAGCAATTCAGCAAATACACTAAATAAACACTGAGAAGACGCTGAGCTCTCAATTAGTGCAAGAGTCACATGCAGCAACCATATTCATACACAAACATACACCCTAACAACAAAAAACTGTGACTGCATTTATTTTCTTTTATTTTAGTTTTATCTTATTTCTTTATTTTAAGCTATTTTAATTTTAATTTAATTTAATTTAATATTATATATTTTTTTATTTTATATTTTATTTTATTTTATTTTCAGCTATATGCCAAGACAACATTTTCCATTTTAATTAACTTGATTTATGAAAATAACTAGGGTTGCAAAGGGGTGGAACATTTCCAGCTTTTTTTTTTTTTTTTTTTTTTTTGGAAACTTGACCTGAACTTTTCTGTCCTTTTGCAACCCTAAAAATAACACGTATTTAAAAACAAAAACTGATAAAAGTGTCAAAAAACATAAAACAAAATCAGTATAAATTTAAATTACAATTAAAACAGAACATTTAAAGAACTAATTCAGAATATTAATAAAAACAGTTTTAACCAGTTTAACCTGATATATTAAAATAACTAAAAAGCACAACAAATTTAAACACTACATATTAAAAAAAAAAAAAAAAAAAAAAAATCAAATTGCTAAAACTACAAAAAAAAAAAGAGCGGAAAACATATAAATAAAAACTAACTTAAAATTTTATTGAAAACTATAATAGAAGCCTATATCAATGATTCTAAAGGGACACTGATACAGTGATGGCATTATTTTATGGTACTTTAATATAAACATCAACTAAATTACACTTACAGTATCATATCAGTATTGACATTATGCTTCAAATTAACACACACACACAAAAAACGTTGTTTTGTTGTTGTTTTTTTAAACATGATATTGGCACGGGAGCCCTTGCAGAAAACCATACTAGTACTACAGTACTTCTTATAAACAATACATATGCACCAAATTAAGACTTCAGATCTCATGCAGAAAAGCAAAAGGACAGAAGAAAGCACTTCTGTTACTGTAATATCGCGGAACACCAAAGTAAACAAGCGCCTGCACAGCACTAATGAAATATGCTGCTGTATATAATGCAAGGCATCGGGAGAATGCAAAGCTCCTGAGATATTCATGAGGTTTGATTCTGGGCGTTTGTTTGTATATGAAGCGACGGATGACACCTTCATTCTGAACATACTTCAGGCCTTTTAAATGCATTCCTGGCATTCAGAACACAAAATACTCGAACGCCGCTGACGAACTTTCCCAGATTCAGCCCAAGAAAGCCTGTGTGATGTCATCATCGGCGAGAGCTTGACTAATCAGACTGATATGTGGTTATAATAAGAGGTTTGATCCTCCAGCTCTATTGTGGACGGCGGGAAATGGAATGTTACATTGTAACACTTTCACCTCAGCCAGATGAGTCATGGTCGCCATGGCAACATCACAGATGGTCTAATAAACACCATGCACAATGAAAGCTATGAAGGAACGCCTTCGAGGGTGGCGCTCGTACCTGTGTGTTTGATACCGCTCAAAATAAAACATTCCTCACTTCAGACATCAGCTCGCTTCATTCTCACGGATTTCCACTGAGACAACAAACCCTGTCTCAACACCTGAAGGAATCTACAAGAAGCTGATGCGGCATGACAGGACTTTTGCTTGATCTGCATTAGTGCTGTAAGAATCACAGGGATCTGAAGTTCAGGGTTCACTGAAGATACACAACGATGCCATTATTTCATGCATGCTACTTTGAAATCACTAATCATATCATATACTGTTCTATCGACACTGTATAACAAATATGGATAAAAACAACAACACATTTCTAATGCATTCTATTGAGTTGTAAGTTTTACAAGAAGGTTTCATTAAAGACGCAGCTGATCTGAAAGTAGCGATGCAAACACATTGGCAATCGGGAGTTTGGACGCATTATAGAATAATATTAATAAAAAAGTCAATATGAAAGTCCAGCATGGCGGTAAAAATGCTATTAAATTAAATGCATACAGTATGCAATGCTTCTCTGTCAATCATTAAATAAAATAAAATGTAACAAAAATTAAATTAAATTAAATTAAATTTTATGCATTTTCTGGGAATCGCACCCATGACCTTGCATTTGCTGGAGCACATGATTTTCCTTCAATATCTTCTACTGATGTTCAATAAATAAATGCAGGTTCGTAAAGAAACATCACAAATACAGGTCTACAGATCTATAAATTCTCTGGGAATCAGACCCATGACCTTGCAGGACATTTGATGATGTTTTTCCTTCAATATCTTCTATAATCATTAAACTATAGAAGGCCGTTTCCGCCAATGAATAAAAAATTTAAAAAAGGTTAGTGCGACTAACTATCTCTCAATTCTGACTTTTTCTCACAATTCTGAGATATAAACTGCCAATTACGAGCTATAAAGTCAGAATTGCAAGATATAAAGTCACAATTGTGAGAAAAAGATCAGAATTGCGTAATATAAACAATTATTATAAAGTCAGAATTGTGTTTTAAACTCACTATTGCGAGTTCATATCTCGGAATTTCGACTTTATAACTCACAAATTACATAAATTCACAATTTTTAGTAATGAAGTCCAATTTTGAGGGGAAAAAATTGCACTTTATGAGTTTATATCACAATTCACACAATCATGAGATGTAAACCAGCAACTGCAAAAAGTCAGATTTGTGAGATAAAAAGTCGCAATTAGCTTTTCAATTTTTTATTCCGTGGCGGAGACGAGTTTCCATATTAAACAGACAATAAATAAATAAAACAAACATTAATAATTTAGCCTAAACATCCATGCACGTCCTGGGATTAGAACCCATAATCTTAGCGTTTCTAGAGCTTTCGATGTTTTTTTTCCCTTTAGCATCTTCAACAACCAATCAATCAACCAATAAATGAATGCAGATATTTAAACAAAAACATCACATGTGTCTAAAAAAGCTATGCATTCCCTGGGATTCGAACCTATGACCCTTGCAATTATCTGTAGTCTGAGCTCAAGGAATGCAAAATCGTCATGCACATAAACTCCAAAGTCCAGACGTTTGCCTGCTCATGTAATCACTCATGAATAATGTTGATTTGTCATGCACCGGTGAGAACATGAATGAGTCAAACGCTGTAAATCATTGCGTAACAAATCTCGCTATGATGCATTCAACTCACGACTTCATCAATGTCTGAAGGAATCTGAAGATTTAACAAAACCTGCGCGGTGTGTTTTCAAACCCTGAGCTAGAAGCTTTTCCGAAATTATTAATATGACCTGATCGATTCCTGACACGACAACAGTGAGTCACCGGGGCACAAGCAGCCGGCCAAAGCTGATCAGCATTTTTCTTGTTTTCTCTAATTATCATGCCACAATAGAGCCGCTCCTGCCGCTATTGTTCGCTCTGTCTGTGAACACCCAGCACATCAATACTTCCTTCTAGTTCTGCAGGTTTGAGGCCCGCTCTCGAGTCAAAAGAAGGAATCTGTCCTGTTAAAATACCAGAGCAATAAGCACTTTCACCTCTCGGGCGGATCGCATTCCTGCAACCGGGAAACAATTAATGCAGTGTCAAGATCTAGATAGAAATCGGAGCATGGAATAAAGCAGAGCGCTGTCAGCTCGATTGGCTTCTTTAATAATTACTGTCACAGATGCTGCTCGACGGGTCTGATGTGTTGACACTTCACACAAACCATTTACAAGAGCTCAGGTTACATACAGTCGGTGATCGATAATTATCAAACACAAATGCATGGCTTTAAACCTCTTGGACTGTATACCATTGTATAGTAATGGAAGGCAATGCAGCGGTGCGTATATGAATGCATATACAATGGTATTTCTATACAATACTGCAAGGTACTGCACAGATTACCATGAAATTACTGGTACAGGTTCAAAGATCCAACAGTTATGGAACTACTATGGTACACGTGTGTGTATGAACTATAATAACTATTACTGACACATGAAATAAATCAAGCAGTGCAAAACATCATTACAAGGTATCACAGTGGCAAACGCCTATAAAGCATGGTAAAACAATGGTAAGTATGCAAAAAGTGTAGTAGGAGTGTAAAATGTATTGTAGCACCACACACACACACGCACACAAAACCATGTTTCTATATACACATATATATAAATAAGAAACATATTGGTAATATAGACATTACAGTAAGATCATAGTGTATTTCCAAGGAACACACACACACACACACACACACTCTCCATACTCCTTTTAAATATCCTTCCAAGGTATTTAATTTACCATGGTAAATATAACTACAAAAAACATGATCCTAAAACCATTACAGAGGCAAGTTAATACTTATATAGTCTAGTATTACCATATTAAATGTCATGCAGCTTTCTTAATATATTTGATTAAAATTAATATATATTTAAAAATATTATGCAATTTTTTGGGGGGGGGTTTGTAATACAAAACAGCTTTATAAGTTACTAAACTTGTTAAATGTGAAACAACAGCAGCTCACATTTCACATTAAACATCAGAAATGATAAAGATCTTTACCTCACGCGCACTTCGACCTGCTGCTCGCTCGCGCGCAAACTCTGTCGATAATCGATATATTAAAGCTGTTATGGAGTAAATGCAGAGTAAAGGAAAGTGAGTTTACCGTTGAATGTGGAGGAGATCCTTGTCCTCTCGTGTCTCTCAGGTGTGTTTGTTCATGCTGAAGCGAGCGGTGACTTTCACACCTGGGCGGGTCACCTATGCACTGTATGGGCGTGGCCTGAGACACGCCCGTGAGCCTGCGACACGCCCCCTTCCAGCCGCGTTGAGAAATAAAGCCTATCAACAGCAGTAGGGTTTTACTGCGGTAAATCTGCTTTACACAAGAGCGGATGTTATTCTTTACCATATTTGGGAATCTTCTTGGACTCAAACGATCCTGAACTATTTAGGGAATTTTGAATGAGTTCTAGAGTCAGATCCGTTTTTATCCTTTTATATTCAGTCCTTCAGGGTCCAATAAAATGCCTAACCCAACAATATTATGAAGATAATGAAGAAATGCTAGAAAAAGACAAAGAATGTCCTTATTCATCCATTAAACTGAAAACCAGCTCTAGAGGAAAACAAGACCAGAATTCATAATAATAACAATAAATAATATTTAGAAAATATTATTTATAAATAGTTTATAACAGCATATAATAATAGACAAATAATAATTATTATTTAAATATATAGATTTATATATAAATCATATAAGAATAAAAAATATTGGTATGAGCCTCCAATATTAATAATAATAAAACAAGCAAACAAACAAAATATAAATAAATACTTTTATAGACTTATAATTAACAGAAAGTTGTCAAATATTTTTTGTTTAAAATGTATTTATTTATTTATTAATATAATATATAATTACATAATAATAATAATAGTAATAAATATATACTATTATATATATATATATATATATATATATATATAATAAATAATAATACATACATAATAAAGCATAAATCATTAAATCATACTAGTAATAAAAAATATATATTGGTATAAATAAATAAATACAACAAACAATCAAAAATCAACAAAACAAACAAACAATAAACATAAACAAATAAATAAATAAAATGCTTCTGTAGACTTCTATTTAACAGACAAATTTGGCAAAAAATTGTTGTTGATTATTTGGTGCTCAGAAATAATGTCAACATTTAACACATATTTATAATAATAATAGAATAAGGAAAATCTGATAAATAAATAAGTAAACAAACAAATAACTTATAATAATAAATAAACACAATAAATGTATATGCATTTTTCTTCAAAATCATTGTTTGTGCCAATCGCATGCACAAAATATTCCTTTTATTTAAAAATATTGTTTAGTTTTAAGTCTAGCTTAACTGTCTGTTTAAAAGAGTAAAATAAACATCTTAACCAGTCAGCATGCATGTCTAAGATGAATCAATGCTGACAGAGCATTAGTTGAGCAAAATCATCTTCACTGACAAATCCTCCTCCTGTCAAACACACGCCACACTAACTGTGACCCGGACCCTTCACCACACCCATAATGCACTGCAGCAGTCGCTCGAGGACGCACCTGACGGCCTGTTTCTACATTACTCCTACATTACTGCATCACTTTCCTGCGTGCCACAGTGGGGAGTGGATTCCCAGCATGCCTTTGGCCAACATGAGGAGGGAAAAGAAGAAGTCAGTGAAACCTATTGTGCTTTCAGAGTATCTGTGTCTTTGCTTAAAGCATGTCGTCATTCTCCTCATGTTCAGACACATATCAGGTAATTTCCCCATTTAACTGAATATTAGGTCATAAAAGCTCCTTATAAATCAATAAGACTTAGTCTATAGGATTAGTCTTAGTCTATACAATTATAATATATTCATAGGGGTGTCATATAAACAGAATCTGAATATTTCTGTTGTTCATTTTAATGGCATTTACTACAGTATTATTGTAGTAATGTGGGTACTGTAGGGGGAAAATTTTGAATACCACAATGAGTTTTTATAAATGTGAATTACTTTGTTTACTTGTTTGAAAACAAAAACGTCAAAGGTTATTATTGTTAACTAAAATTAAAAACATGAAAAAAATTAATTCATTACTTAAAATAAACATGAACTGAAACAAAAAACAAAAAGTTTATTTTATATTAAACCTTTTATATTACATTTACTAACAAATACAATTTCCCATTTTCATTTAAAAAATAAATACTATATAGACATAATACAAAATACAGACATAAATAATAAATAAAAAAATCCTTAAAATTTACGAGAACTGAAACAAAATAAAATGTAAAAATCTATTTATTTCATATTAAACATTTTATATTAAACTTACTTTATTTAACTAACAGTAAATACGTTTCTCATTTTCATTTACTAAAATAACTAAATAAAAACAATAAATAACAATTAATAAATACTATATAGACATATAAAATGATCTAAAATCATATAAAATATAAAATAATAAATTACATAAACCCTTTAAAAATTACTTTAATAAACATTAACTAAAACAAAATAAAATGTAAAAATCAATTTATTTTATATTAAACTTATTTTATTTCAGCTTACAGCAAAGACAACATTTCTCATTTTCATTTCCTAAAATAACAAAATAATAAAAACGAATAAATTATCATATAAAATCATATAAAATATAAAATGTTAAATTACATAAAGAAAATTACTTAAAATTAATGTTAACTGAAACAAAAAAACGAATTTATTTTATATTAAATGTACTTTATTTACGGCTAAAGGCATTTTCATTTACTAAAATAACTAAATAAAAACAAACAACAATTTATATATACCATATAGACAGATAAAAACAATGTAAAATCATATAAAATAAAAAAATATATAAATTACTAAAATTATAAAATGACTAAAATCTATAAAGTGAAAACTGAGAGTATAAAAATAAAATCTATTTCAAATTATTACCTGAAAGTAAATGACACTAAAATAACTATGAACACACACACACACTATAACCAAAACAACATAATAAAGCATGAATGTGCTTCTTACATAAGCTTGTGAACCACATTAAAATCTAAACAGCATATCTAGTCATAAAGCTTGAATGTGCTCCTTACATAAACTGATCATGAAACACACACACACACTCAGCGACATGCCTCATCAACGCATGTGTGTGTGTTTCGTGATGTGTGTGTGCGGGGACAGCGAGTGATGTCAGACTCACAGCTCAGGGCTCAAACACGTCTGTGACGTTCTGTACAGGACCGGCCCGCTTTGGGCGTCTCAGCGTTTACAGTAAAACAAGGTTTAGGACTCCCTGAAGACATGCTGCAACTCTACATAAAGAAGATAAAGCCTTAAAACACACATGCAGATAAAGGTGCTTCACCATGCCATAGAACAACCTTTCAAGAACCTTAAACATCTGGAGAACCTTTCTGACTCACAAAAGCTTCTATGTGGTGAAAGAAAGTTCTTCAGATGAATAAAAAGATAAGAAAGAGATGCTTCTTTGACTGAATGGTTCTTCTGTGGCATCGCTGTGAAGAATGTTTTAAGCATCTTTGATTACTTTTGTTTTTAAACCTATGTTCTTATTGTTTTTAAATACGTTTGTGAACACCAGATTAGAGGTGCCTTTATTTCTGTTATATTTTTTATTAATTCTGTAAATAATTTTTGTTACCATGGTACTGTACTTTTTAAACTTAAGCAAAATAAAAAAAAATAATTAAAAAAAGAGTTAATCTTGTTTAAATTTTATGGTGTTTTAAAGAAGACAACCTTTTAATAAAACAAAAAAATATTATTATTACTGAATTTATTTATTGATTGATTTAAATCAATTGAGCAAGATGCAAAATAAACGAAGCTATTTTACGTCTCAATTAAATGTGACAAAAATAATACTAAATGTCTGGAAAATTTTTCATTTAAAAAGGAATGCACAGAATCTATAATATAATATGATATAATTATGATATAAATATGATTAATTGCGATTAATCACGTGTGTATATCTATTATTTATATTTTGAAAATATTTACATGCATTTACGTCTTTATATTTATATTCATGAATATCACATCATATTTATGTGTATAAATATGTATATAACATATTTTTCCTAATGCATGTGTGTGTGTTTACATAATAAATATACACAGTACACACACATACAGTATATTATGTAAACAAAAGACTTTTATTTTGAATGCAACTAATCATTTGACAGCACTAAATATATATATAATATAATATAAAAAAAACTGAGAATATAGAGTCGGTTTAGTCTGGATATAAATTATCTTTAAACATGTTTGCAATTCTGTTACACAATTATTAAGAATTTCTTTGGTTAATTCATGCAGACTGGTTTAAATTTGGCTGCATTTGTGCTTTTGTTTTATTAAAAATCCTAAATTTCTATTTAAATGAAACAAAGGAAAGAAAGCTGAAAGCGGAAGGTCATAAAAATGGCACATTTATTGCTAGAGATGGTCATGTACATGACATCCTCGAGTTACTACAGGATGAAAACAAACAGATGAAGATGAGCTTCAGAGAAACACAACAACAACACATTTACAACAGAAGACCAAACTAAGCCAGTCACACACACACACACACACACACACACTGGACAGGACGTGTAACCGTGCTTCGTTTCTCTCTTTCAAACACATCTGCGTCTCCAAATCATCTTTAAATAGCAAAATAAAGTAACAAACATTTATCTGAATGACTCTATAAAGTGGAAAGACTCTTATTTTGTCATCATTACTGGTATAAAAGGACAGCCCTGCAAAATATGCGCCAAATCGATCTGAATTGCAGGTGATATTGTTCCCGAATAAAATCACAAAAAAGGAAATAAAGAAGCTTTATAACAAAAATCCAGGCACTGGAGCACGCCGCTTCTCTGATGCTCATGATTCTTAAGAACTAAAGGCCACGCTTCAGAAACACTCACCTATAAACATGTTGCAGAAAGAAATGATTCTGTGTTATTCTGAAAATATTTCATTGAACACATTGGGATTACATTCCTCATCTTGTTTTGACTTTTTATTTCAGTTCAAGCCATTTTTCCTGATTTAAAAGTTAATCGTTAAAAATGGAAGACTAGTTTGCATAATTAGGGCCTGAGCACATATTATTATTATTATTCTTTCGCTGCGGAATGAATCACATTTTTGAGGCCCTTAACATGCTCGAAAAGTCACGAAACTTTGCACACACCTTAAAAGTGGCGAAAATACAAAATGGCTCAATAGCGCCACCTGTTTACATTCAAAGAAGTGCCCCTCCCGCTTCAGCCACACAATGTCAGATCTGACCCAAACTTCACATGTTTGATAAGACTCCTGACCTGAACAGATCTACATGTCCATATTCAGTTATAGTCATAGCACCACCACGTGGCAGCGTAGCAAAGTTCGATGTCTCGCCAGGAGAATAGAAGTTTCTTTATCTCAGACATAAAATGTCCGATCTGCCCCGAACTTCACGTTTGATAAGGGTCCTACCCTGAACACATCTGAAGGCCAATATTCCATTATAATTTGCTTTTTAAAATGCATATTTCTCACTGTTCACTGTCTTCCTGAAACCACGGGAAGCGGTGAGCTCGGGTGCAAGGGCCCTTTCGTCGCTGCTTGCAGCTTTAATTATTATTCTTATTCTTATTCTCTGAAATGAATCGCCTAAACATACTCAAAAAGTCACAAAACCTTGCACACGCAACAGAACTGGTCGAAAATTTACATCTGATATGGGTTTCATAGGTGGGTGTGGCAAAATGGCTCGACAGCGCCACCTATACACTTTCAAAAGTGTGCACCTCGAGCCACATTTCACGTATGTGTATGAAAATCAGTACACACATTTAACACACTAATACCTACAAAAAAGTATCTTGGAGCGAAATCCATAACCCAACAGGAAGTCTCTAATTTTTTATATTCTCAGCAAATTTTGTGTCATTCCTTTGACATGTTGAGTCATTTGGTCATTATACACTTCACTAACAGTAAAGGTGTTAAAATTGTTTTAATTTTAGTTTATCCTTTTTTAAAATTTCATTTTCATTCAGCTTATCAAACTGTGAAATTTAGTCATTTCCAAGTGAAGATTGTCTCAGTGCAAGCGCTAAACTAATTGTTTTTTTTATCATGCATACAGTAAATTATGAAAAACAAAACAATTAAATATATATATATATATATGTATATATATATATATTTATAGATATATAGATATATAAAATCTTAAAAAAGATTTCTTATTTTGCTTTTCCAAAAAAAAAAAAAAACTTTTATCAAAGGTGAAGTGCATCATAAATGACTGTTTTCAAACAAGTTTCTATCATTTTATGTCATAAAATTTGACATTTTAGTTTAATCTGGTTTTAAATTGGTGAAAATTGTTCCAAAGTATTTTTTTGCACATGCATAAATAAAAAAAAACAAAACAAAACAAAACAATTTCAAATATATTATCTTCAAATAAATCAAAATATCTCATGCAAATTGCTTCACAAATAAAAGCATGATTTTAAAGGTCAAATGCATCATAAAGACACAAATAATGACTGTTTTCAAACAAGTTTCCACCATTTTTCATCCACTTTTAAAGATGTCTTTAGCTGATTACGTTTGCCGCAACTCTTGATTGTTGTTTTGTGTGTTAAATCAGTACTGAAAGCAGAACTCAATCCACTTCTCTAATGTGAAAAAGTGATCTGGCAGTGGATATAGAGGATCTTTTGAGCTTCTAGATCGTCTCTCTTTATTGAAATCACACTCAAGTGACAAAGACAACGCACCCTTCCGACATACGAGCCGAGAAAGCAGCAAAGACCAGTTGTACGTTGCTGTTTGCGTCAAATAATCTTTATCTCACAATCCTCCACGTGAGGAGCACTTAAATAAACAGAGATGACACTGCCCAGGTTTGCTTTCTGAGGATGGAAAAGATCGCTTACAGTTCAGTTCTGCATTGGACTAAAAAAAATCAGTTCATAAAAGCAAGAACAAGTATGTACATTATGAACAACCAAGAGGAAAACATCATCTTTTCCACTGCAATCATAGTAATTCAATTGGCTACAACAACATGATGTGGCACAAGGAGAGAATTAGTCAAACATCTTTAGCACTGGCAAAATACAACTTCAGATGTTGAAAATTTACTGAAGGACAAGAACACTAGCATGTCTGAAGCAATGCAAAAGTACAGATGTACCACACTTTTCAATACTAGGCTTTTGCTGGAGTGTTTTCGGCAATCGTTTCAACCTGCAAATCAAGTAGAAAAACCCATGACATTGTGCATGTTGCAATTCTGCTTTAAAAAAACGAAATAAAAACATATTTAAGCCTTAATTTATGATTTATGCTATATAAAAGTTGGATTACAGAGTTTAAACATTAACATATAAACATAATGTGATGCATTTCTGTCAGTCACACAATAAAACATATTGGACAAAAAATAATTGCATTGATAAATAATCAGAACGCATTCATTCACATTGAATAAAATCAGCATAAATCTGCTCATTGCAAAACAATTACAGTGGGTACGGAAAGTATTCAGACCACCTTAAATTTTTCACTCTTTGTTATATTGAAGCCATTTGCTGAAATCATCTAAGTTCATTTTTTTCCTCATTAATGTACACACAGCACCCCATATTGACAGAAAAACACAGAATTGTTCACATTTTTACAGATTTATTAAAAAAGAAAAACTGAAATATCACATGGTCCTAAGTATTCAGACCCTTTGCTGTGACACTCATATTTTTAACTCAGGTGCTGTCCATTTCTTCTGATCATCCTTGAGATGGTTCTACACCTTCATTTGAGTCCAGCTGTGTTT
>JAUMHE010000077.1:788225-798659 GCA_032359235.1 Enteromius mattozi
ATGTGACACTGAAGACTGGAGTAATGATGCTGGAAATACAGCTGAACATCACAGAAATAAATTACACTTTAACACATCTTCACACAGAAAACAGCTCTTTTAAATTGTACTAATATTTTCAGTTTTATCGTCTTTATGATCCATGGTGAGCAGAAGAGACGTTTTTTTTAAAGCTGCATATTTTAGTGTGTTAGTCTGACAGGGGACAAGTAATGCAGGTGTGTGTGTGTGGCATGTTATAGCAGCGAGTGTGTGTGTGTGTGAGCTGGTGGGAGGATGGATAATGTGTAGAGTTTTGTAGAGTTGGTTCCAGACAGCTGCTCAGACGGGATACGTGAAGAGAAGGAAGCCCAGACAAAGGCTGATTGGGGACGGAGACACAAAGTTTGAGTGGGACGTGTCTCTCTCCGAGTGTTCACGGGTGGCTTGATCTGGTTAAGCCTGGTGGATTTTAACCAGAGCTGTAAGACTGTTTCACGCTTCAGCGCTTCCAGGAAGTGACATCGCTGAGAGACCAATCCACACACACTTACACGGCCTAGAAATGACCACTTCATGAAGACACATACTACATGCTACTTTTATATATTATATAGAAATACAAAGATATTTACACATTTACTTGGGTATTTAAGAACACTGTAATATTTGCATGGTGGATGTAAAAAAAAATATATAAATCTTCAACATGTTTAATATTAATTATAATAATTAAATATGTTAGAGCAAAAACTGTCTGTCTATCTGTCTACCTATCTATCTCTCTATCTATATTTTTGATACATATATATTCTCCCATTACTCTGGTGGTACCATGGTACATTTGATAAAAAAAGTATATTTTAAAAAATACTGTAATATTAGTATGTTAAATGTAAAAACTAAATCTATAATGCCTTATTTTATTACACATATTATGATATTAATATTTTTATACATATAAGATTTTTATTAAAAATACATATATAAGGCATTGTAGAATTTTTATATATATTTTTTTTATTTATATAACATTAATTTTAAGACATAAATAAAAAAAATTAAATAAAATAAAATGAAAAAAGTAAATGAATAAAATAAATAAATAATAGATTAAAAGTAAAATGCCAAAAACATGATATAATTATGTCCAATAATATGATATTATGCTAATGAAAAGTACTACAGAAAAGTGATGGCACTTTGGAATACACTATTGTACTAAAAGTCATGTTTTTATGATACCAGTACCATTATTACTAATACAGTACCATATGAACACATGAACTTCAGTACTATTTTTCTGTAAATGAACAGCACAGATATATTACTGTGGTACCCTGCTAAAGAAGCACAGTACGGGTCTGAAGTGTATTGTTTAAAGCTCCGGCGGGATCCTGATGAATTCCTGCTGGAAGCCATTCACAAATAATCATGGGTGATCCTCAGTGCTGTTATTTATGATTTTTCTGCGCTCAGCACCTCATTAACTCTCTGGCTGGGTTTTCTGCTCAGAGAGAGTTTGCCAAGAAGAGCACGGGCGCCGAGTTTTTACGCCTCGCTTCCCGGGTCATATACAATCTCCTTCTACATATTCATATCTGAAATATAGCGCATGGTTTAACGCTCTCATAATTGTTCACACATTAGGCTGGGGTTGGTCCAGCGGACGCCGACGGCTAAAACAACAAGCGCCTGATGCTGGACAGAGTCAGAAAACACTTCAGACCGATTACACCACTACAGCTAGGTCAGATCAACACCTGACAATAAATACAAGACATTCAAATCAATAAAAATATATATAAAATTCAATGTTTTAGAGAAAAAGACAAATTTGAATATAGAAATATATAACAATAAAATAAAAATATTATTTAATATATCTTGGTTCAATATTAATAATAATATATTCTGTGTCTTTTATTTAAAATATTGAATTATTATTACTATTACTGTATAACTTATAGTTATATTCATATATATATAGGTATATTTTTTTATTTGTATATTTAATCTAAAATATTAATTAATTACTAATATTGAAAATATATTACATATAATTGCAATTAAAACGAATTAAGAAAGTATAATAATAAAAATGTTGTATATTTTCAATATTATTAATAATTCAATATTTTAGATGAAAAACATGAACTGTAAATATAAATATATATTATATAAAATATGTTTATGTATATTTTGGTTATATTAATAATATTACAGGGAAATATAGATATAAAATATATTGAATAACTTGATAATTAGCTACTTGATTTTTAAAAGAGTTTCTTCTGCTCATCAAGGCTGCATTTATTTGATCAAAAATACAGTGAAAATGCAAAATATTATTATAATATAAAATAGATGTTTTCTGTGAATATGTGCAAAATATTATTACAATATAAAATAGATGTTTTCTCTGTGAATATGTGTTAAAGTGTAATTTATTTCTGTGATGCGCAGCTGGATTTTCAGGATCATTACTCCAGTCTTCAGTCACATGATCCTTCAGAAATCACTCTGATATGCTGATTTACTGCTGAAGACACATCTCTGGTTCTCCTGATGTAGTAAGCGGTGATATGTGTGTCCTGTCGATCAGAAAGTGAGCGTGGGAATCCTCTGAACGCTCATCTGTGCGCTGATGATGCTCTAAAATGGCGGCAGATGGAGGAGGCTGGCATTCTGCCCGCTCTGTGCCCACATGACGTGCGTGTGTGTGTGTGTGTGTGATGCTCACCCCTGTACGGATCGGACTGGCTGAGGTCGGGGGAAGTGGCCGACTGCACAGGAAGCTGCGGTACTGACACCTGATTGGCTACGATGGAGTGAGCGCTCCTCAGACCGTCCTCGCGATGACCGCTGACCTGGACGAACACAGAGAGAGAGAGAGAGAGACGTCACACACACATCTGAACATTCTCCAGCAGATAACAGCCTGCTTCACACAGGCCTGAGAGATCGGAGTGCTCCGCCGTTACCGGCCACCAGAGGGCGCCCTGACCCTGCACAAACACTCTTCAGTAAACTCTTTCTGTATGCACAGTATACTGATTTTCTGCATGCATGCATTTTTCCAAAATATATAAGAGAATAATGAAAGCCATAATGCAATGCCCTCGACACGAGGTGAATAAAGGTTTTGCTTAAACACCTGATTTGAGTCATGGAAAGAGAAAAATTTAAATAATCGGGAAAAAAGCATACATGCATTTAGAAATATCATTGGTAAATTGGTACACATTCAAATGAATTCAAATAAAAACAAAAATGCAAATGCTAAAACATTAAAAATTGTAAATGTTAAAACATGAAAATGAATTAAAATGTTTTTTTTTTTTTTTTTTAATATTAATGAAAAAAATGTAATCAGTCAAGAACGAAATTAAAATTAAAAGTTGAAAAATTATAATTTTTATATTTAAAATTCATTATTTTATTAGTTACAAGAGACAAAATAGAAATAATAAAATTAAAATGATTATTTATTAATTAAAATGTTATTTTCTTTTTAAATATTTATGAAAAATAATACAAATAAAACATAAAATATAAATTAGTCAAGAAAGACACCAAAAAAAACATTAAAAGTTAATAAATAACATTTATAAATAAAACATACTACTCCAAATAATAACAATAATAATTTTAAAATAATTTAAACAATTTTTAAAAATACTAAATGAGCCAAGAAAGAGGTGTAAATAAAAATACTTTAAATATATAAAAAAAAAAGAAAAGATTTATTATCAAGCTGAAAGGTTGCATTGTAGGATAGTGTTTTGCATTCATGCATAGCATGCTTCTTGTAAATTTTTATCAAATATAATACTGCATATCATCAAAATTCACAAACTATACACAGCACACATCGTGTGAATAGTGTCTCTCTCTCTCTCGTTCTCTCCATCCTCTAATCTTTCTTCTTCCTCTGCTGGTGAAAACACTGTGAATTTATTCAGGCAGGTAAAATCCAAAGTAATGTCCCATGGTGCCGAGCGGAGAGCGGGCTGAGTCTGATCCATCTGTCTGCCATCACGTTCGCCAACACAACTGACAATTATCTTAATGCCCATATGCTTAATTGTGGGCTCCCTAATTCCCTCGATAGTACACACATCCAGCAGGAATTGTGATTTGGCACAAGTTTGCTTCCCTCTCGCTCTGTTTTTGTTTTAAGGACACAATCGTCTCTCTCTCTGTAATTCCGGTTAATCCGGTGATGCTGTCGTCTCCCGCCGGCTTCGTGCAAATATCAGAAAATGTCGCAGAAAGACCGAAGGAGAGTGCATTTATTCAATAAAGGTTTTCTATTTAAAATCAGAAGTGAATTACTGAGAAACAGACTGCATCCTTCTGAGGAACTGATTCTGATGATTTTAACGTGGTCAAATAAAACAAAACGTGGTTAAACGGAGCAAAGAGAACTAGTAAGCGTTGGTAAATTTATTAAAATAATATATAAACAAACATGCATGCTGTGGAACTTATGAATGGAGATTATGTGGTAATTGTAGTTTTGTTTTTCACCCAAATTATTAAACAATTTCATCACTATTCATTCAAACTCATGTCATTCTTCTTTTTAAAATATTAGAATTGTAGCCAGTAATAATATTAGACATACTATTATTGATTTATATTTTAAATTAGCTTTTATTTTCAGTTTTTCAGTCTTAATAGCTTTTTTATGCTTCTTTTTCTATTTAGCTTATTTTTTAGTTTAGTAATTTTAGTACTTACATATATCAATTAGTTGCCAAGGCAACATTTTTAAATTTCATTTACCGTTTTTGTTTTTCATTTAATATTTCTATTTGCTTTTATATTTGATTCTATTGAAATATTTCTATTTTTTTTAGTTTAATTGATTTATTCCAGTTAGGTGCTGAGGCAACATTTTTGGTCTTTTTATTAGAGTTTTTAAATAATTATTTTATAATTGTACTTCAACCTATTTATTTTCAGTTATTTTGCCAAAATAATATTTCTAATTTTCATTTTTTCTCTCTAATATGTTTAACTAAATTTTTCAGCTAATATGTCTGTTTTATTTCATTTAACTTTTGGTCTTTTTATTATTTTTTTTAATTATTGTTTTTAATAATTGACTTGTTATACAACATTACTATTTTATTTGATTGAACAATTTAATGATTTTTTAACAGATTTTGTTTTTAATAACAACACCTCTCCATGCACTATTATGCACTATATTTATTTAATAATTAATGTTCCCGCATTTCTGCCTCATTACGGTAAAGACGAGCCTGTACATTCTGCTAAACGTCTCCTCTTGTGTTGGGTGAAGGACAATGGTGTTTAGTATAAATGATGACAGGATGCTGATTTTTGGCGAGTGATTGTGGGAAACTGGTTCTGCTGGAGTTCCTGCAGTCTCTCAGTCTTGTAGTTAATTAGGGGTTAGTCGTTAACCGAGACCTTAGAAGACTGATGGTGTTTATTTGCTACAGAGCTCTTTTGTGAAGCTGCGTGTGTGTGAGGAGAGAGATGAGGACCAGACGGCCTACTGACAGCAGCTTAACACACACACACACACAGAAACAGTGTTTTTAAGTGTTTGTTTGTTCTAACAGACTCGTTTAGATCTTAATATAACATACAAGTCTTTATATAAAATCAGATATCATTTGATATCATTTGAGACAATTGTTTTTCTTTGAAATGGCTTCAAAGGACTTTTTGAATTTTTAAATAAAGGCTTAATGTTCTGTAACTAGTTCAAAAACATCATGACATCACAAGTAACAGCTCATTAACATAGGACCGCCCACATTTACTCACCAATCAGTAGTTTGTTTTTATTTTTAAAAAGGATTTTAACAAAGTTTTAGGAACATTTCTGTCGTATTTAACATTTTTTTTGTCTTTATTATTGTTATTTTGCAGTTATTTTAGTGCTTCAACTTATTACAGTTAGCTGCCAAGGCAATATTTCTCAGTTTTTCATCTAATATTTCTGTTATATTGAACAAATGTTGAAGGTTATTCAAGGTTCAAGGTTATTCAACATTTATTCCACATTTATGAAAAAACTAACTGAAACATTCCAAAATTATTAACAATGACATCACAAATATATGAGCTCATTAACATAAGACCGCCCACATTTACACATCAACACCCAATCAGCAGTTCAATGGCATTTATTTAACAAACATACTTAAATACATTTCTATTTTGATCTATTGAACTGTTTCTGATGCTCTGTAACTAATACAAAAACCACATTTATGGACACAAAACTCTTTCAGAAATCACTGTGATTATGACATCACAGCCGCAAACTCATTAGCATAAGACCACCCACAATCACACATCACCACCCACATGGTCATGGTAATAGAGGTCATTTACATAAAATCTTTAAAGGTACAGAGGCAAAACCAGCCTGTATAATGGGTGGGAAACCATCATGAAAATATGAATTATGCGTGACACTAACGATATGCATCTAAATGAAAAATAAACGCTATGAAAGCGCAGAATATGTCTTTTAAGAGCGGATCTGAGGAGGTTCTTTCAGGGTGGTCCAGGATCTCGTGACATCTGTGACGAGAACACCAGACCTGGTTTTAGCAAATTCCTCTCAACTACAAAAAACCCAGGCCAAATTAGCAAAGCACTTTCAAAGAAAGAGAGAAAATTGCTTCCTGGTGACTCTATTGAATTAAGATGCTTCATTTCTGCACAGAGTCTGCAGTGATGAAAACTTCTTCTTATATCTAAACTTTCTTAAATCGAGAGGCATTTACTTCAGAAGCAAAAATATATTAAGTCTCATTTTCTAAAAAAAAAAGGAAAAGTTTTACAATTTTTCCACTAAAACAGGAAGAAGTATCTGTCAATTTAGACAGAAAGATAATCTTGTTTTTTTTTATGTAAATATTAAAGAAATGAAAACAAATAAATACTACTACTACTAATAATAATAATATAAAAATCAAAGAAGAGCATAAAATAAACAATACAATATGAAAAATAGAATAAAATAAGCAATAAATAAACAAATGAATAAGGATAAATTTTAAATGATTAAGGATAATGGATCAAAAATATGAAATAAAAATCTTACAGCCAATGAAAATAAAAAATATGAAGCGCATTAAAAGATAAAACAAAATAAAACTTAAACATAAAATTGAACAAGGAATAAAACAAAAGAAAACTAAGTTAAAATATAAAATGTTGGCTGTTGGATGACTATTCAAGACAAAAATATTGAATAAGAATACTAAGAAAATATACTGAGTAAGTCATCAAAATGTATTTATTTATGATATAGTTATATATTTATATATAAATGCTTGTTTAATAGTGTGTTTATCTGTGTGTGTGTGTGATTTTAAGGTTCCCGGCTAAATCAAATATCCATCAAACCATTGAACAATAGAGTGACAGGGTTATAGTCCTAAAAATACACGGCTTCGGTCCGAACAAAAGCTGGAACAAGAATATCCTGCAGAGAAACCAGTGCAGGAAACAGTACTGTGAGCCCAACGAACCAACTTCCTGCGGATTCTCAACACAATACTGTATTTAGAGGTCACATCAGGACCTGGACACACAGAGGTCACGGGGTCAGAGAGACGGGAACTCGCTTTAAACAATCAGATCAAACGCTTAAACCCTGACAGACAGCTCTTTATGCTAAAAATAACAACATTAAAGAAAGAAATCGAATAAATAAGCAATAAGTTATAATAAAGATATCAAAGATATGCATAAAATAATAATAAATAAATACATACATACATAATAAATAAAAAAATGATGTATTAAAGATGAAAAAACTAATTATACAAATATAAAAGAAAAGAAAAGAAAAATAATAAAATTCAATAATAAAAATATTAAAGACAAAATAAACACAATTTTTAAACAACATATATATTAAATAAGACTAAGAATAAAATGTTAAACATAAAATAAGCAATAAATAATACATAAATTTGTGAAAAGAGTTAAGTTAAATAGGACAAAGAATAAAATGATCAAAAATAAAAAGTTTAAGCTAAAGTAAGCTATAATAATGAATAAAATTATCAAAAAAGAATCTAAATATGATGAGGCATAAAATAAACAAAATTTAAAAAATAAAGATGAAGTAAAAATATTACATACAAAAAAAAAATGCATTAAAGGAAAATAAATAAGCAATAAAAACAAAAATATTAAATAAAAAATACAAATAAAAACTAGAAGCTAAAATATCAGTAAGTTGGCTCTCTCTGAAACCCCAGCAATGATACAACTCTTTAAAAACACTTTCTGTGCGTGTGTGTGTGTGTCATTGACAGTGATCTCTGCTGTCTGTCAGCATGACTGTTTTTCCCAGACAAACTCTCAGCATTTCTTTCTCATGATCTCATGAATCTACAGAACACACACACACACACACACACACACAGAACTACATTTAAAACACAATTCTGTTAAATAAAGAGTTCCACTAAAAGCACTTCACACAGGCTTCATCAGGTGAGTGTGATGAGAGACAGCTGTAGGGGGCGCCAGAGAGCTGGCGAACACTGAGTGTGTGTATGTGTGTGTGTGTGTATGTGATGACAAAGCGCTCTCTGTACTGCTGCGTTTCCACGGCGATGGGAGAGGGGCGTCTGAGCAGCGAATAGTGCGTCTTTGTGAGTCCCAGACACACACACACACAGGCGTAATTACGTGCTGTTTCCTGTCTTGTAGTCATGGCTGGCTGTTTGTGTGTCTCTGTGGCCCTAAACAGCATTTTCTCAGGCTTCACTCAGTTACAAACCTCACCTGAGTCTCCAGTCGCCCTGAAACCCGTTCAGTGCCAAACACACACGCTTTCACTCATTTACAGCAACGCTGCATCAAATATTAACATTTAACACAAGTGTCTCACTGATGTCTCACTTATTTCACATTACAAGAATAAATACGTCCAAAAATGCACTCATATTAAAAAAGAAGCAGTGAATGAAAACAAATATTTTATGTAGAGCTGCTTCTCAAGTACATTTGTCTCATTTTAAAGATTTTATTTTCTTTTTTAAGATATTTTAACAGGAAAACACCAAAACTCCTCAGTTCCTTTTTTCTTAAGTATAAACAAGCTAAAAACTAGTGAAATTATTTGCCGGTGAAATAAAACAAAATGCACTTATATTAAAAATATTCAGAAGTATGATAACAAATCAGAGCAGCTTCTTAAGAAAGTTTGAATTTCTTAAAATAATCCAGTTAAAATTAGATATTTTAACTGGAAAATGACAGCAGTTATCTTTAATACAAGTGTATTTTGTCTCAGATTTTTCTGTGGTTTAAGTATAAACAAGTCAAAAACTAGTGAAAACAAAAATATGAAATACTCATTAAGAATGTGATGTTTTGCAGTAAAAACCAAATGTAAGTGGTGATATTTCTAGTAAATGAACTCGGTGAGGAGTGTGTGTGAAGCGAAGGTTAAAGATGCTCTGTTGGATTCAGAGCTCAAACACACAGTAACAGTGTTTCAAAGCACTTCTTTCAGGATGAAGCTGCAGGAAATCTTCTGTCGAGGGTCGATCGCGCTCAAAGCCGTCAGATCACGAGCTCTAAACGTCTGACACACTTTCAGAGAGAGCCAGAAATCACACAAATACTGACTCTGCACACTCGCTATCATGTATGCATCTTCAAAAAACTGCTGCAGAAACTATTTTGATTCAGAAATTGATAGTAAATTTCAGAAATGATTACAAATAAATGGCTAGTAGTCAAAAAAGACTACTTAAAAAGAAAAAAATAATAATAATCTTGTTTTCCAGTACAAATTTCTACTAATTATTAAATCAAAATATATTTAATTAATTAATTTAGACTCAATATTTACATTTTGCAGACATTTTGCATCTTAATTGAAAAAAGTTTAGAAAAAGTGTTGGATTTAGTTAAAAAGTAGCTAAATGAACACTTTCTGGTGGTTTTAATATTGGGGATGTATTCACTTCGTATAATGACAGAGAGCGACGAGTTATAAGAATGATTATATGATAAATATGAATGTTTAAGAATTAATCTCAAAGATGAATATGACTTGACTGCTGAATTGTTCATTAGTCGAGCTGGGAAAGGAAGGTGTGTCTGGATTGTACTGTACTGTACTGTATGTCTCCAGCACACTTTGTTAAATCTGCTCATGCTGACGTTCCCATAATGGACCAGACGTGTATCATGTGACGGTGAACAGCCATTTTGTGTGTGTTTGAGTCTCTCATGTCATGAGAGCACCTGTTTCCAGCTCCAGCTCAGCAGCAGATCTCATCCAGCTGCTCCTCTGAACACACACACACACACACACACAGACATACACAAACATACACACAGACACACACACGTTGTGTTTCCATGTTTTATGGGGTCTCTCCATAGGTGTAATAGTGTTTATACTGTACAGACTGTATGTGGTATTGT
>JAUMHE010000077.1:819421-836950 GCA_032359235.1 Enteromius mattozi
CACACACACACACACACACACACACACACCATGTGCAAACAGGCCAAATTAACTCACAACTCCACAAACACAACAGATGCAACGATGTAGATGGTTTACTGCTTCTGTTTTGCATCCAAAAAATTTTCATGATGTTCTGTGTGCAAAATCATGAACATAAAAAATAGAATAGAGAAAAGAAAGAGAAACTAATAAAAGATATAAAAGAAATAAGAAAGAAAAATAGTAATAAAAAAACAGTAAACAATATTACAATATTAAATCAAATATAAAATGAAAATAAATAAAATACATTTAAATGAAAAGAAAAGAATATAATACAAATAAAAGCAAAAAAGAAAAGGAATATAACCAGAATAAAATAAAATATTAAACTACTAAAATATTAAACCAAAAACACAAAAATCCAATACAGAAAATAAATGTAATTTAGAAAGAAAAAAGGAAAAATAAAATATTTAAAAGAAAAGAACAAGAATGTGACAAAAATAAAATGCTAAACTAAATATATAAAATTTCAGTACAGAAAACAATTAAAACTAAAAATAAAAAAAATAAAAATAAAACACTAAAATGAAAAGTAAAAATAAGATTAAAAAATAAAATAAAATATTAACCTACTAAAACAACCAAACCAAATATATAAAAATAAAATAAATCTAAATTAGAAAAGAAAAGAAAAAGAACAAATCCACATGCATTCAAATATTAAATCAAATTTTAAAATAAATGCAAGTGCATAAGGAAGGCAAGTGAAAGAATAGAAAATGTAAAATGTAAAAATTAAATTAAATAAATGTAAAAGAAGAGAAAAGAACTGAAAGGTGTGTCGCGCGGCGGTCATGTGTGTGTGTGTGACCCACAGGAAGTGCTCGAGGAGAAAATGGGTGGCAGAAGATGGCTGTCATCCAAACTCATCTCCATGGTGATATTCTAACAGCCCTTTCACGGCCCGCAAGGATCTGATTGGTCGGCCTGGTGATGGCGGCAGAGTTCGATTGGTTGGCCGAGTGACGGCGGTGGAATCCGATTGGTCGGTCGGGCCGGATTCGGAACCTTCGCACAGAGCCAAATAGAATGTTCTGTCCCATTGAGATCCAGCGCTCTGGATAATTCCCTGACATTCCATCCAGACATTAGCGCCATCAGCGCCGTGGATCTGATCCGCTATCAGCTCAACCTCCAGCAACGGCCAAATCAATTTCAGAGGATTACCAGCAAAGATTGGGGAAATCTGGAAAGGTTTAAGAGCGACTCCAGGCGAGCCGAGGAAGAGTAACCTTGGGAAACAAAAGTCGAGCGAGGAGCAGATGAGACGGCCGTAATCAAATGATTGTGAAAACGAGGATCCGTCCAGAATCACGAGCTGGACACAAGCCAGCTGGCACACGGACACATGATTAACCGTCACCATAAATAATCAATTGATGCTAATAATTAAAAAAAGAATTTCAAAGACAATCAGAAAGCTCACACACACAAGCAGCTGTTCCAGATATAATAAACATTTCATTTTTCAGCATTTTGGCATCAAATACACATTAAACGGCTTACAATTATGATTTTTTTTTTTTTGGGTCCATCCCAAGCATTTATTGCAAAGTAGATTCAAAATATGCAACGTAAAACTTTAGTCACAAAGAGTTTCAATAAGTGAAACATGGATGATGTAATAATGCTCATACTAATACTGCACCAAGATAAACATAATTATAAATATATAATTAATATATATAATTACCTATAAATTCATTATTTGTGATACTGATGTTCATGTATTTTAATTTATATCAAAATCTTTATATTTACTTTATAAGTGTTTTACATATTTTCACAAATTACACTCTTCCATGAACTTACGAGCTAATGCACAAAGCATATTGCAATCATTATTGAATACTTAATTTTATATAGCCAACTAAATTTTGTAAAATAAGACAAACATTTCATACAGTTGCCAGCATTGCAGAAAAAATACCTTCATGTTGAACAAAAGGAGAAAAAAATGCAACGTAAATAAAAAAAGTGCAATAAAAGAACATTTATATATTTATATTTATGAATTAATTATTTATAATTATATAAGTAAATGCTGAAATATTTTAATTTATATTAACAGCAGAATGTACATATTTATTTCATATATATATATATATATATATATTAATTTTTTTCACAAATGACAGGCACCATATTCATCATATGCAACATATTTATACATTTAAAATTAAACTATGAATTAATTATGTATAATTGTGTTAATTAATAGTAATATATTTTAATCAATATAAACACCAATATATGCATATTTAATTTTTTCTATTCATTCGTACAGTACACAAGATATTTACACCTTTAACACACGTGAAATGACACGCTTTCATAAACATGCAAACTTTATGACAGTTACTGCACAAGTTACAATAACAAATTAATAGCTGATTTCATATAGTCAACAATATAATTTAATAAACATTCAATTTATTTTTCCAGCAGTAGTCCATAACGTGCAGAAAAAGATAAACATATTGAGCATTGGGAGGGGGGAAGTCTTTTGTATTTTTGTCACCATCGTGACCCCGTGACCTCACACACTCGCATACACACACACTCAAACCGCAGTCAATGTACTCGTGTTGTCATCTATGCTGTTTTTGCTGTTTTCAGGCCGTCAGACAAACTATTATTACAAATCACAGTCAGAGCTCGACTAGTGTGACCAAACTCAACCGCTTCTAACCAGCGACAAAAATACACACAGCACAGATCTCAACAACGTCTCAGGCCAAGCTCAGATTTGTCAAGACAAAGTCACTAAATACAACACAACATAAATGAGTGCTGTGAAGGCATGTGAAGAGCAGAAACACACTCATTCACACACACATGTGTTACTAAGAAAGACAAAGTGGACATTAAATAAACAACCAATCAGGCCGAGATCACAAACCAGACGCGAGAAAAAGCCAAACCACACACACACACACACACACACACACACACACACAGAGCCCCATATAAAGTTAATTAGAATTAAGATGAAGGCTTTGTGTGTTTCATGTGAAGGGTCTGTAATGGTGAACATATGGACTGAACGGCACTTCAGACGGCCAGATCACAGACGCATTATTAAAATAATAAAACCACCAGGATCAAAGACTGATTACTTCAACATTGCAAACTTGCGGCCGTTTTTTTCCTCTGCTGCTATTTTAAACCGAGATTCAGCCACCGTCCAGCACATGTGTGTGTGTTTAGCTACAGTTTAGCACAAAACTGTCCAGAAAAAAAGTTTCATTTGACAGAAAATATATAAATATATATATGACATCTTAAAGATAAAAAATAGCTATCTGTCTAAAAGGTAAAAATATTAAAACGATCGTTTTGAGAGTATAAAACATATATTGGACACAGTGTGTGTGTCTTTAGCTACAGATTTGCACAAAACTCTCCCTGAAAATATGCTTAATATCTGACAAAATATCTATTAAATTTTAAAGATTAAACTAACATATATACTGTATGTCAAATCTTAAAGATAAAAATAGCCATCTGTTTAAAAGGCAGAAATAGTTTCAAAATTCTTTTAGACAGTATAAAATCATATATCGGACATATTTGTTTTGCACAAAACTGTTCCTAAATATAAGATAAAATCTGACAAAATATGTAGCACATTTTAAAAAATAAAATAGCTATCCATCTTAAAGGTTAAAATATATAAAAAAAAATATTTTAGAGAGTATAAACACATATATTGGACACAGTGTGTGTGTGTTTAGCTACAGTTTTGCACAAAATTGTCCATGCAAAAAATCTGACAAAATTCTCAGATTCTCATCTTATTTTAAAGATTAAAACATTTATCTGTTTTAAAGATAAAAGTATAAAAAAACGAAATGCTGATCTTTTATACAGCATAAAAACATATGTCTCAAACACAGTGTGTTTATCTAGTTTTCTACAAAATTGCCCCTAAAAATAAGATAAAATCTGACAAAATATCTATCTTATTCTAAATATAAAAATAGTTATTTATCTTAGAGATAAAATTATTTAAAAAATAAAATGCAGATTTTTTTTTACAGTATAAATACATATTTGTTGCACATGGTGTGTGTGTATGTTTAGCTACAGTTTTGCACAAAATTGTCCCTAAAATAAGACTAAATCTGGTATAAAAGTATATCTCATTTCTAACATGTAAACAGTTATCTATATTAAAGATAAAACAATTTTTAAAAAAAACAACAGTCTATGGTATGTCCTCGTTTCCTTGTTTCGATGAATGAGTGTGTGTGTTTGTAAAATCTGACCTGTTTCTATGCTAGAGTGTCTTAAAACACATTTGGCTTGGAACCAGCTGGACACAAAGACAATGAGAGACACCTCGAAACATTAACCCAGCTGACTTTCAGACTGCTCATATTGCTGCCCAAGCATGATAAACAGCTCTTTTCTGATAAAACGCCTCTTCTAAACGACCACACGTAATAACAGGAGCATCCAGAATTATCACGTGACCCATTTTTTCGGACGCGAGAGCATTGTATGTGAATCGTTTAGCGTTCAGAGGTGAAAACAACCTGCCGGTCTGCGAAGGTTTGGCACAGAACAGGTTTGGCAGGAGATGAAAACTCCAGAGCGATGACAGGAATAAAGAGAGCTCGCACACAAACACTGTCAAACACTTCAGGAATATCATCACAAAACACACAGCATTCTCACGGACCGAGGAGTAAGAGTTTAGACACCATATACTGGATTATTTTGATCGCTACATTTCACTTACTCAGCCAGGAAAGTTGTAGAAATTAAACACATGCCAAAAACAAAATAATTGATGTGAATTTCCTCGTCTTTCCCTGGAGAGAGAGAGAGACAGACGGAGAGAGAGAGAGAAGATGCTCCAGAAGTGTCTGTCTCTCTGAAGGCCTCAGTCAGTCTCTCTCACACACACACACTCTTACACACACACTCTCCGTCTCCGGGACAAACCCCAGTCATCCTGGGAATGTCGGGGATCTCCGTACCACCCAGACCTCTTCCGACAGATCAATGGGGCTACACATGATCTCTGGCACACACACACACTCTCACACTCTCACACTCACACTCTCACACACACACACACTTGTCAGATCGTGGAAGGCAGGAGCGTAAATCCATTGGGACTCGAAGGAAACACACAGCAAAGGAAAGCATTCAGGATTCATCATCTCTTTAAGCCAAATTAAAAAATAAATTCTGAAAAATATCTATCTTATTTCAAACATAAAAAGATTTATCTATATTAAAAATAAAAATAATTGAAAAATAATATAGGGATCTTTTATACAGCATACAACAATTTAAGAAAACTGTGCCTAAAAATACAGTCTAAAATATCTAAATTATCTAAAAGATTTAAAAAATAATAATAAACAAGTGATCTAAAATGTAAATATTTAAAAAATAATATAAAATGTAATTTATCTATCTGTCTATCTATCTATCTATGTGAATTCTGTTGTCAGTTGAAAACATGCACATGTAAATTGTAATTTTTGTAATAAAAGCACAGATTTTATACAAACAAGGACAGATTGTGTGTGTTTGCTGACCGTTTCCATTTCAGCAACGTTTGTTCTGACTCGAAGCGTTGCATAACACAATGGGATTATATTAATGCTGTTTGTCACAAACACTCCAGATATGATGTCCGTGTGTGTGAGTGTGTGTGTGTGTGTGTGTGCATGTCCATACAAAATTCGGCCATTTGGATGGAAGTAACTAGTGTGCTGCACAAATGACTTATCATTTTTTAAACATCTGGTCAAAGGATTGCACTATATATATATATATATTAGAAGCAGTAAATAAAAGAATGTCTTTTCAAATGTTTTATCTTTAACTATATTAATAACAACCACAAAACACATAACTAATACAGTGCCTGTTAAACAATAGATAACCTTTGAATGCATGGTTTTGCAAAAATGCTAACTTTCTGTTGTTAAAACCAACTATGCTGAACAAAAATGAACCTTGATCTAAAAAACAAAACAAAAAAAACATTTTAACCTAATAAAAAAATCCAAACTAACGAGCTGAGATATAAAAAAGCAAGCAAAAAAACAAGGAAGCATTCTTTTAGTTCCAGAAGACTGGTGTATTCCAGCATGAAGTCCAGGTTGGGGTGTTTTAAAGATCTCGGAGGGTAAATCCCGGCGTGAGAGTCTCTCTGAGCTAATTAAACCGGAGGAATATTCACACGGAGTCTTAGCATAACAATGACGAGCGGCCGGCGCTGTTTAAGAGCAGCTCGTGTGTGAAGAGGCCTTTTGTTTTTTTGTGGAGCTCTTTTGTGGATTCATTAGTCGACCCGACATCCTCCTCCTACTCGACACCAAAACCTCGAGAACCGGGTCGCCGTCGACACACACACACACACACTCGCCCGGAAAACTGCGGCGCACAGGCGGCTGAGTCGGGGATCCAGAGATGTTGTCCTGCAATTTTTTAACTGTTAAAATAACAGAATAAACAATCACAGCAAGATGCCTGGCAGCGGATCAACACGGGCACAAAGCTGCAACACACACACACACTGTGTTTATTAAAGAGGGCACAGGGATGCCAGGCCACGTTAGGACACACACACATACACACACACACACACACAGGCCTATGCATTTAGTCAGAAGGCGGGAAAGTCCAACTTATCACCATCCAACAAATTTTTCCCGATGGCGGGAACGCACAGAAATGTTTTCTATTGTCTAATGTGCATAATAATCACAATTGCTCAAGTGCAACTAAAACTACACACATTATAGATACAGAATCTGCTTCACACTAAAATATAAATGCACAAGCAGAAATACAGTAAAGGCTTCAAAAGGCCAAAGATCAGCACTCACAGAAAAACTGTACAACTATACCGCTCCTGTTGCTCACACACTGCAAAAAATGATTTTTAATTCATACTTAAATCAACTTGAGAAGCAAAATGACTTCAGAAAAGTCTACAAAAGACAGAAAGCAGGCCTTGGATGACCTGGCTGGCCTGGAATGGAGATGCGCTGACCGTTACGTTACGATAAATAACATCTGCGATGTCTCTCTCAAGGCCGCGCTCTACGTCTTTCAGGACAGAACTTCTAAGATCAGCAGCAGACGTTTCTAACACCTTTCGTTATTTCAAACACAGCTCTCTCTTTTTTCCCCCGCAGGAAACTTTCAGTGTCTCCATTTCAACCAAATCTTATATCAATTACCTAACGCTTCGGTGTCTTATCACACACACACATTTTCCCCTTCTTTTCCCAGTTCAAAGCAGCTCACACACACACACACACAGATCAGAGGTGAATGACAGCCGAGTATCTGTCAGATGTCATCCGCATGCGTCTGTACTCACCGCTTTGCCGTTATAGTAATACATGAATGATCCGCCGCTCACCCCCGGGATGGTGTACGCACAATACATGCTTCTGTTCCTCTAGTGTGTGTGTGTGTTTTATCCTGTTCAGACGCTCTCAAACAACTTTGTGTTCAAACTCGCAGTCCCCCTTTTTTCACAACAATTCCTGCAGTTGCATTTTCCCATATGGCCGGCCTGAGCATGCTGAATATGCAAACGAGCGAGGAGCATTCCTGACGTCGGCCAGTGGGAGGGGAGATGGGAGAGGGGGCGTGGCCTGTGCAAGCGGAATCTCCTCCCCCTCCCTCCCTCTCACTCTCTCTCTCTTTAAACTCTACATCTCTCTCACACACACACACACACACTTTTTTCCTTTCCATGGCAAATCTGGAACTGATCCTGCTCTGAGCTCGTCGGCTTCTCTAAAAGGACTGAAAATGTGTGTGTGTTTGTGTTTCAAACATTTTTTGCTGCGATCGAACTACAAGGTTCCTGTTGCTCACACATGTCTATTTACTGTAAAAAAATATTTTCCTAAACAGAATTTGGCAGTACAAACGTCTAAACATTATTTTATCAATATACAGTAGAATTATTTGAGAAGCAAAATGGCTAAAGATATTAGGTATCCTTTAGAAAAATAAAGTGAGCTACTGCTTATATACATAATATATATATATATATACAACATAAACGTATCAAAATAGTGAGTTTATGCTTATATATGCTTATAAATTTAAAATGAATACATACATAATGCATCTAAAAAAACTACAATAAATTTTAAATAAATATAAAAAATATAAATATAAACATAAAATAAAAACATAAACAAAAAAATGTAAAAATCAGATTAAAAATAAATATTTTTTAAAATAAATAAATAGTAAAATAAAATATAAACAAACAAAATAAAATATAAAAAACCTAAAACAAACAAATATTTAAATAAATCTTAAATATTTTTAAATTAAAATATATTAAGTAGTGTTTGAAAAGTGTATCAAAATGAGTTTCTGCTTAAAATAAAAAATAAAAACATTGAATGTAAAATAAAATATAAAATCAATATAAATATGAAATGTTCTGTAAAGCTGTTTTGAAACGATTTCATGAAAAGTGCTATACAGTACATATAAACTTGAATTGAATATCTGCCAAAAGGGTGGGTAAAATAAACAATTCAAAGGGTTTTAAGTAAAAACTTGTTCATAAAACAAGACTAGTAATTTAGCGGCTCAAGTAAATGTATCTTCATTTAATGATGTTTGTACTGTAAAATACTGAGCTCTTTGTAGTGTACACCTATAGCATGTCATAATGAGCACTCACTTAAGCCCTATAATGGAGAATATATAGTAAACATGATTTACTATAGTAAAACACACACACACACACATGCAGCCTGAGGGACAGTGAAGTGACAGTGAAGTCCATTATAGAGAAGAACACAAACGCCATTAATAAACTCTGTGTGTGTGTCTGTCTCTCTCTCTTTCCCTCTTGCTTTAATTTGATTAAAAGGCGAGTTGCAGGGAGGGATTCATACGTGCACATCTAATAACTCCACCATCTGTCCTCAACGCTGGCACCACACCAGAACTCAGAGAGACAGACAGAGAGAAAGACACAGAAAGAGAGAGATACAGAGAGACAGACGGATAGAGAGAGAGAGAGAGAGAGAGAGACGGACAGAGAGAGAGACAGACCTGTGCTTGACAGAAAAGTGAAGTATGTTTGAAACCAAAGTGCGAATGGAAAATATCATCAAAAACATTCTTTTATTTTCTTGTTTGTTATTAAAAATGTTTTATTTTAAATGTATATTTTATTATTTAATTTAATTGTGTATTTATTAATTTTATTTTTAGATAATAAAGTAAAACAATTGTGTATGAATAATAATTTTTACATCATGTATTGCAAATGAAATCATTTTAAAATAAATAAATATACACTGCATCTAAAATAATCTAGAATAAATGTAAAATAAATACATACATCTAAAAACTTTACAATTAAATTAAATTTAAAATAAATACATAAAAAATAAACAGTAAAATTAAAATGTATTTTAAGTGTATACGTATCTAATGAATACTATTTTATATTTATTTTTAGATAAGAAAGTTAAACATTTGTGTATAATAAAAAAAAGCACAGCATTTTTACATAATTTATTGCAAATGAAACAAACAAACAAACAAAATATATATATTGTGTGTTCATGTGTATGCAGTAACTAATACTTTAGTAATATAAAGGCAGAGAAGCTGATGCACCTGAGAGCATAACAGCAGCGATGTGAGACACACACACACACATACACACACACACAGGCATGTGCTATGGGAACATTCCATGAGCTTGACGTGTGTGTTTGCGTGTGTGTTTGCGTGTGTGTGTGTGTGTGTGTGTGTGATAAAATGCTCTGACCGTTAACAGACCTCGGAACAGTTGACTAACAAGGATGAGACGAGGACCACACACACACACACACACACAGAGAGACTAAACATCAAAGGATGAAGAGTGGAAATAGAATCTACCTATGACATCTATATGTCATATATATCTATATTTATATCTATCTATCTATCTATCTTGTCTGTCTATCTGTTTGTTCTGTGTTTGTTAAAAAACAATCTCATCAAACTTGTTAAAAAAGGTTCCTTCTTTTTCCTGTGTGTGTGTGTACAGTAAGTGACTTTAACACACGTGGACGACTCCACGCTGCCAGCTTCAGCATCTGATGGGAGAACGGTTGAACCGCTGGGATCAGATCCTAAATGAAACTAAATCATTTGCATATGCCGAGAGCCGCTGCTATTCCCAGAATAAACTTCAATAATTCAGCAGCCTCCGTCCTCAGCTCGTCTGCTCTGGCCTTTGTGCTGCTGGAAGTACTCCTGTTGTTGTTGTCTGCTGTGGAGGGGCTTTAGAGGGGGTCGTCTCTCTCTCTCTCTCTCTCTCTCTCTCTCATCCCGTGGGATTAGAGTAAACAGTACTTGGATTATAAGCACACATTTCATTCCGATTTCATGCTCGGAGGATTTTTTGCTCATTAGAAGCATGAGTTGTCAATCTCGGAGGATCCCGTTCGGATCTCTCTTTCTCTCTCGGGGAGTTCAAGGGCCCCGACTGCGGCTCTAAGGGCCGGTTTGGTGTCTCAGAGAAAGCACGACAGCATATGTGTGCACAAAAACACTTTAACCCTCAACACGCCACGCAAACACACATTGAAGACGAGCTCAAGCTCCTGTTAGCTTTCATTCTGACACAGAGACGGTTTATTCAGCTCAGAAACACAAACACACGACTGAAACTCTAAATGACCTGAAAACGACTAAATGTGCCTGGAAAAGAATGATGTTGATTTCACCATGGCCCTCTTTCACTGCTAAAATAAATAAAAATTAAATAGATAAGTAATGCATCTAAACTATATAATAATACTAATTAAAAAATGCATAACTACTAAAAATAAATCTAAAATAAAAATGTAAAAAATTTGATAAATGCATCTTTAATGTATGAATAAATGATGTCAAATAAATAACTAAATCTAAAATAAATCCATATTGAAATAAATAATTACAAATACAATACAAATACAAATACACCATGGCCCTCTTTCACTTCTAAAATAAATGAAAATAAATCTAAAATAAATAAAAATTAAATGCATCTAAAATAGATGCATCTAAAGTAATGCATCTAAACTAAATAATAATAATAATAATAAAAATAAAAATAATAAAAAGTTAAGATACATAGCTACTAAAAATAAACGTAAAATAAAAATTAAAAAATAAATAAATGCATCTATAATGTAAAAATTTAAATGATCTAAAATAAATAATTAAATGTAAAATAAATACATCTAAAATAAGTCCATAATTACATTAATAATAACAAAAAGTAAAATAAAATAAATACAAAAAAATCTAAAATGCAAAACTTTTGAAATTAAATAAATAAATAAAAAATAAATGTATGTAAAACACATAAACATCTTAAATCCAAAAACCGAAGGGCTTCAGGCTGAAATAAACAGGACAAAAAAAAATGAATTCAAGTTCTCGCAGGCTTGTTTTGTTGTTTCTCAGACTGAGAAATGTATATGAATATAGAAACGAACTTCTTGAGCTGGCGATTTAATGAGCTCAATCACTGCATATACTGAGAGTCGTGGGAAGGTGTCATTTCTAGAAAAAAACGGCACAGATAATGTAAACAAATTACCAAGGAATAATTAGCCCAGGCCGAAAGAAAAGCAGCGGCAATATCTGAAGAAGCTGATCATTACACTGAGATACATCCACGTCTTCATTAAAGCCACAAAGACAAACACAACGCTCAGAATCTAAACGAACATTTGGGAACAGAGAGACACTGATACTGTTTCCCTGTCTGCTCTAATGAACCCGTCTGCAAGAGTTAATTCACACAATCACAGGCAGACAGTTATTTAGGCAAAAACGCTCTTCTGCGAGCGTCAAATAAATTCAGCAAATGTTGGTATTTCAGCCGCTCAAACACGTCCGAGGGCTTCGTCCAATCGCAGTCTTCTGACAGATCCGACTACAGATTCTAACAAACATTAAACACAGTAAGGAGGCAATTATGTATGCATGATTTGATCTGCAACTAATTAATATGCAAATGTATTCATATGTTAGTTACTAAATTAAAAATGCAAAGCAGCCCTTATGGTGATTCTGTGATTTCGGCACAAACAGAACATTTGAAAATATTTTTTTAAAAAAAAGCACAAAAACAGAGAAAAAAAACTTCGCCAACTCGAATGTTCCTCATTTTAACAGCCTGTTGCTTCTCAGATATGCTTTGTGTGTATGTGTTGTATGATATAGTGTTTATGAATGTGTGTGTGTGTGTGTTTTGTGAGTCCGTGCAGATGGGCCGCGGCCGTCACAGCCTCAGGACATCACAGCATCACACACACTCGTTCTCAGACTCTGGGTCTGGTTAAAGGGCCGCTAACATCTGCTACCTGCCTGACATCAGCCTCGCCATGTGCAAGGCATTATGGGATGCGAGCAGAAACACAAACACATTCAGACCCAGTATACATGGGCAGTTGAGCTTTAAAGCGGCGGATGACTGATATGCATTTAACATATGAGACATAAACTAAGTATGTCATAATTTTGACTTTTTTTCTCATACTTTTGACTAATAACCTCATAAGTCATTGTGACTTTTCTTTTTACTTATGTCATGATTTTTGACTTTCTGACAGCTTTTTGTCTTTTTATATCATAATTACGATTTAGTTTCTCATAATTTTGACTTTATCTCATATTTTTGACTTATGTCATGATAGTATCTCATAATTTTGACCGATGTCAGACCTTTTACAGTATTATTACATTATCATATTCTTAACATTTTATCATAATTCGACATGATTATGACTTGACAAAATTATCAAAGCGTGATTTAGTATCTCACAGTTAAAAAACGTGTCAGGTCCATTTATCATAATTTTGACTTTTTGAAATCATAATTTAGACTAATGTCATGATATTGACTTTACATGTGATATTTTTGACTTTTTATCTCATAATTATGTCTTAGCATCTCATCATTTTGACTTATTTCAGATCTTTTTAAGAATTATTACATTATCATATTCTTGACATTTTATCATAATTCAGCACAGTATGTCATGATTATGACATGACTTTTTCTACATAATTATGACTTTTTATTTCAAATACGATTTAGTATCATATAATTTAACATTTTATGGCAGAACATTTTATAATAATTTAGACTTACGTCATGATTTTGACTTTACATGGTTTTGTTATGACTTTTATCTCATAATTATGTCTTAGTATCTCATATTAATTTTTTTTTTCATTATAATTTGATGTCATAATTATGACTTTTTATCTCATAAATGATTAAGTATCTCATAATTATGACTTTTTACATCAGAACATTTGGTCATAATTATGATTTTTTTAAATAATAATTTTGACCTTGTACTTAGAGAATGTCATGATTCTGATTTATCTCATAATTCTAACTCATAATTTCAAACTGTGTCATAATTATAAATATAATAATATTAAATAATTTGATATCTTGTTATAAGCATGCCATTCTTATGTTGTGAAATTGGGCTTCCATACAGACAGACTCTGTCTCCATTTGCTCTTTACTTCATTCCTTTGCTGTTTATGAGGTAAGTTCATAGGTTATTGGTGATTTATCTGTTTGTTTGTTTTTTGCAATAGGGCAGATTTAAATAGACTCATATATTTGATATATAAAGGATATGAGTGGAATCAGACAGAAGCAGGAGTTACTGAACGAAAGATTTCAGCAGACCTTCCCCCACGAGCGGCTCCTCTGAACCTGTGCCAGCGTGAGCCAGGGATGCTGGGTCGTGGTAAAGCAGGCCTCTTTTGGCTCTTGGCTCGCTGTACGTGGGGGGAATGCATTCAGAGTAACACCAAACGACACACTTTGATTGGTGCTGCTCTGGTGCTTGCCAGCAGCCATGTGTCCTTCCTGTCTCTCTCTCTCTCGGCTGTTACAGTTCAAGATCATTATGAGCCGCTTCAATACTCCAAAATCACCAATGAGATCTTGTCTTAATTCTTTCTCATAAACAGGTGAAATTAAGAAACAAATGGAGCCTGAATCAGTATGGAAGCCCATTTTCACCACATAAAAAAATAATGTTGCACTAAATAGTAAATATGAGATAAAAAAAAATCTAAAGACACCAAAGTCATAAAAATGATTATGAGATAATATTGTACAATATAATACATAAGTATAAGATACTAAGTGATAATAATTAGATTAAAAAGTGGAAATTATGAGATACTAAAGTCACAATTATGAGATAAGTCATAATTATAAGAAAGTCAAAATCACGAAGTCATTATTATGAGATAGTAAGTAGTAAATGTGAGATAAAAGTTACAATGTTATTATGACATGCTAAGTCCGTTATGACAAAATTGAGATAAAATGTGACACTTTTGAGATAAAAACGACACAAGTCAAAATGATGAAATACTCACAATAAGTCACAATTCTACAAGTAAAATGTACAAATTATGAGATGAAAAATGTCTTAATTGTAAGATAAACATAATGATATAAAAAGTTACAATTATGACGTTATGAGATGAAAAGTTGAAATCATAAAATTAAAAAAAGAAAAAAACCATCATGGCAAAAATGTTAAAATTGATTAAAACAATGTCTCAAACTGTCCAATCAAAAATCAGAGCTTTCAATATGGACTCAATCATTTCTCGTCAAATGAACTACTGACTCATTTGTATCTGTTTCCTGAGGAATTAAACTTGGAACATTAGAAACAAAGCTGATACTTCAACGAAATCTCCTGAGATCCAAAAGAGCATCATCTGAGCTCTAGCTCTGTATGTTGGTTTCCCAGCATTCATTAGCTGATGCAGCTCCAGTCATGAGGGGAGATGGTGCTCATGGGTTTGGGGTTTAGCTGATATGAACTGTCTCTCTCTCTACAGCTGCGGCCGTCAGCAGTTTTGGCCCCGCTCTCCCCCAGTGCATGCTGGGACACCTGGGGCAGTGTCCTCCTCTGCAGCTCCATGCCCCAGACAAATAAAATAGGGCAAAAACAAGACTAAATACATTACCTGTCTGCTCTGAGTCTGAAAATACAGATAGAATAGATCTTACCAACAAAACACGAGTTTACAGCTGCATCCCAGATATTAGAATATTCATACAAGTACAAAAAATACCTGAATATTCATGTAAGTAAAAAATATTAGAATATTCATGCAAATAAAAATGTTAATTGTAAAAAATGGGAATATCCATGCAAGTAAAAAAAAAAAGAATATTCTTGCAAGTAAAAAAACATGAGAACATTCATCCAAATAAAAACATTAGAATATTAATGCAAGACAAAAAAAATTATTCATGCAATTTAAAAAAAAATCTAATATTCAAACTATTATTAATACAATAAAAAAAATCTATATTCATTCATGCAAGCCAAACATATTAAAATATCCATGCATATAAAGAACATTCAAGGTTAAATATTATTATGAACAATCTTTAAGGATCTTTATTTTTCTAAAATGAGCACTGATGTCAAATTTGTTGCCACGTTGTAAGTTGTATTTAAGCCAGAATATTATTTTTAGAGATATATAGTGAAAACAGCAGATGAGATCAAATACAATGCAAAACATTAAATGCATTTCATCTGTGCAATATACGCGTGCACACACACACACACACATCTGTTCCTGCTGAATCCAAACCCACTGGGTAATAAAACACACTTTAACATGGATAAATTTGTCCAAAATGGATTGATGTTTTAAAAACCATGTTTTCAGCCAATTAACAGCACATCATCACCTTAAATTCAATCATGACATTTCTGAGCGATATGAACCCCAATTCTATTCCACATAGAAATAAATGTGCAGAAACGGACAGTGATTTGGCAGAGATGTGCAGAGAGCATTCCACATCGGTTCTGAAGCTGGAGCTGAGATCACACACACACACACACACACACAGGAAACTGACTTCATTTCCTCTGTGCATTGCTCAATGGAAAACACACAGTCCACTGGACCTGGTTCATATAATTCTGTCCTGGATCTCATCTCAGCTTTAACACACACACACACTCTTCCTGGTTTGATTGCTGGAATGAATGTTTATTTGTATCATTATATTCTATTTGCATGTGTGTTGTTGCATTAATATCGAATATGAGTCACAGAAGTGTGTTTATCAACAATATAACCTGACTCATCCAATCAGAATTGAGAAGTGGAGTGTGTTTCATAAAAATAGTTTCATTTCTTAAAAGTTCAGTTCTATATTTCAGCACATGATTCATGTTTCATCACAATAAAAAGCAAAAATCGGAAGACCAACATGAGGAAAAACGGAAAGGGTCTAAATGAAGTTGATTTTCATAACGAACATTTAAAAGAAAAAGAACATTTCAGTGATGCTGAGATTCATAGGATAAGAACAGAATATTAAAACAGTTTAAATTTTGAATTTGATTTGGATGATTTCCAATTACAAAATAAAGACAAAACACACCTAGTGAATGAGTCAAACTGATTTTTGGTCATTTTTGAAGCCTCCATTCACATCCCCTTTGAAAAAAATATTAGCATTATGATTATAAAACAGAGTTTTAACTCTTTAAATTCCAGCTGAATGATTTACGATCATAAAATACAGATGAACACACACACCTGTAACACACATTAATGTATGATATATATATATATACATATATATATATATCCTGTGAATTTGACCAGAAAGAGTCATATATCAGTGTTCAGCAAACATGAATACATCTGCTCTCAAGGATTTATGCTCTTTCTGCTGTTTGCAGCCAAATATTTCCTAACAGAAATGTTGGGAACGTCTGAGAGCGATAGAGAGAGAGAGAGAGAGAGAGAGAGAGATGGGCTTTATCTGAGTCGACGGCACCAAACAAAAGTTCTCTGTAAACAGCACAAACAAACAGGGCCGAAGCATTGAGCGCCGCTCAAGACATCGACGTGAAATGGCCGCCGCGGAGGTGAAGAGAGAAACAGATGCTGTGCTGGAGGAGAGGATGGAGGGATGAGGACGAGGAAAAATTGAGGACAGGAATGTGGAAAGAATTTGATGACAGACAAGACAGACAGAGGAAAACAATATTGCTCAGAGCTTTCTCTTTCAGAGGTCAGCAGAAGTCATGGAGATTTTAGTTACAGTATAAGAATGTGGATGACACATAAAGTTCATATTGAGATCAGAAGAGATTTTATGAATAAAAAATGAGTTTATAGCTGCATAAGGGATATTAGAATATATCTAATGATATATATCTAATGTACCTATCCATGCCAAAAAAAAGATGCATTAAAGATGCTTAAAATATTAATGCAAGTAAAAAATGAAAGAAATCATGCAAGTAAAAATATCAGAATATCAAAGCAAGTAAAAAAAAGAGTATATTTATGCAAGTAAATGCTAGAATAATGATGTCAAGTGAAAAAGATATATCAGCGCAAATAAAAATGTTCATATCAAGTAAAAGAAATAATGTT
>JAUMHE010000077.1:842473-857442 GCA_032359235.1 Enteromius mattozi
AGCAAGATTTTTAATTAATGTCACACACATGCAATTTGCTAAATTTAAAGTACAAATGTGAAATGTTTGTGCAAAATCATTTCTGTATATACAAAAACATTTTTAGAAAAGAAACAATTGTGTGCATTTTTAAAATAAAGGGAATACATGGAGATCAAAAAGTGTTAATTGTTCTAAATGTGTGCAGATGAATTAATAAAGAGTGAGTCCACTGACTGCTGAGAAAATCTCTCAAATGTTTGTCGTCTTCAAATCAGTGTTAAGCTCACTAAATACAATACTGCCATCAGATATTATAAGTATTATCATCATATACTCATTATTTATTATTTCAATTAATGATAATAGCTAATTGCGGATAATAATGATTATTCATAAATAATAATAATAAGAAGAAGAACAACAGTTATTATTGTTTAAATTTAATTATTATTTATGACCCTGTCCCACAAAACCAGTCATAAGGGTTTTTTTTTTTATTGAAATCTGTGCATCATCTGAATATCTGAAAAGCTGAATAAATAAGCTTTGCATTAATGTATGGTTTGTTAGGATAGGTGCAAAAAATTTAAATATTGAGAAAATCAGCTTTATAGTTGTTTAAATTAAGTTCTTAGCAATGCATATCACTGATAAAAAAATATATATATATATATATACGATAGGAAATAGCAAAATAGCTTAATTTAACATGATCTTTACTTAATATCCTAATGATTTTAGTCATAAAAGAAAAATCTAAATCATACTATGTATTGTTGGCTATTGCTATAAATATACCTGTGCTCTTTTGACTGCTCAGATTTATGTAAATAAGAAACAATTATATGATGCAAATAAAAATAATCATTGTATTTACAACCTTAGCATTTGCAAATATTACAATTTACAATACTTAATAATACATTTATAAAGTATTACATTTATATACGGGGTCTCTAAAAGTCTGATGTCGTCACAAATTCTATCACACACTAGGACACTGGAAGCCGATTTCCATCAACACACACACACGGTAAGCATGTCTAATGGTATTGGTATGTGTGTCGTGCCGTGTGTGTCATTAACGAGTCACGCGAGTGTTTCCCGTGTCAGAAACACCTGCGCTGGAACGACACACTCCAGACCTGAGCGAGAATCACCTTCACACAGACCACAGCGTCCCGTCAGGACTCTATTAGACCGCGGCTCTTAAAGATCTCAGCACAATACGGACCGGGCGTCCCGCGGGGGTCTGCTCCGACAGAGACGTGGGGTTTGGACATTCCAGCGTCATTACCCGGGCCTCACGCCACACACAATACACACTCACGCACGCTATTGTGCCCTTTTGACTGCGGAGTTAAAGCCTTTAGCGTGCTTTCAGGTCAATAAAACACTGACTTACTGATGAGGGCAGTCCGGGAGGAACTTTCCGAACCTTCTTCGTCTGGACTTCTAGAGAAGAAACAAAGACAGGCCAGATATTTAACATGAGCGAAGTCGCACAAAACACTTCAGCAAGTGACAGACAGTGTGTGTGTGTGTGTATTTCTGACAGAAATAAAAGCGTGCGATCTGCCCTGAAGGTTGACACCTATTGAAAGCTGGCACCTCAAGGCCCGAGGGCTGATGCATTGTTAGCAACACAAATAAAGAGCACAAAAAGAGAGAAAATCAATAATCACCGCAAGCCTTTCCTTTTTTGACAGAAGCGATTAAAAAAGAACAAATGAAAACGTGTTCTTGAAGATCCTGACATGATGAAACAAATGCAAGGACTTGCATACACACGTTTTCAAAACCTTGTCTCTTTTTTTGTGCATCTTCATTGTCGTTGCGTTAGCATTTGACAAAATTCTGTATCTGTCATAAAAATGCAACTATATCCATCTACATTCACACTTGTAAAAACAATACCATGCGTATAAATGAATAAATATACATAAAAAGAAACAAATTAGTCCTAAAGTTAATCTAAAACTAATCTTAAAATGACTTGTGCATTAGCATAACACAGTCCATGCTTTCAGGATTTTTTAAGACTAGTTATGGAGGAGGGGCGGGAAAACTCAAAAACGTTCAAAACTTCACACACATCCAAGAAAAGCAAAATGCTTTGAATTTCTTGCAAAAGATTCACATTTGCCATAATATTAATTCCTGTTAGATTTTTGTGCACGTTACGTAAAACAAAAATTGTTTTATGACATGAAAAATTGAGAATTAGTGTGTGTTTGAGCCATCTTTCAGACATTGTGTGACTGTGAGCCACTGAAAGAAAGCGTAAGAATGAAGCAGGTTTTTTAGAGTGAATAAAGTATAGTGATGATGCTGGTGATGAAGGCTCACCCATGGAGTCGCTGTGAAGGGGTCGTCGGCGCGGGTTCCCTGCATAATGCTGGTAATACTGAGAGCCCAGTTTGGTGGGAGACACTGTCTCCGGGCTGACCATCCCCACCTCGCCTCCCATGAGACTCGACTGGACACAGACACAAGCGCACAGACACATTAGAGACACTCGACCGGCTTAAAACACACGACTGAATTAAAATAAGAAAGATGCCACACATTCCTGGAGTTAAACACAAGCACAGACCAACGTCAGAGACCCGGAGAGAAAACATCAGAGTGCTTCTTAAGACATCGACTCAAAGGAGAAGAGAAAATATCTGTTTCCTTTCATCATCTGTGAAACTTCCACAGAATAAAGTGTCTGTGAGCTGATGATTTCTTCAAAACGTGACAGAAATATACAAGATGCTTCAAATGGCATAATTTGTGCTAAAACGATGCAATACAATTTTCGTAGCAAAAATAAAAAGGGCTATATATATGTGTGTGTGATATTTAAAAGACTTGACCTTCATAATTAAAGCCACAGTTTGATCAACAAATGGCAGGTATATACAGTACAAACAGGTACTTGAAATTTTTTGTTTAAAAAATTGAACAATATTAAAGCAATTAAAGCAAACAATATTACAGAAAAATGCAAATAAAGGCCTCTAATTTGAAATATAAACATTGTGATGTTTAAAAGACATAATTACATCATAAATGACAGAAATATACAAACAGATGCTTGAGATGTCAATTTTGTGCTAAAAAGCACTGCTTTGTTGAGTTAAAACACAGATTTTTGATATGTTTGAATGCTTTTATTTTTGACATTTAAAATACAATTTGACCTTTATAATTAGTCTTCATTTCATGAACAGTTTGAGAAATGTACAAAAAATTGATGCAACATTGCATTAAAGCATACAACATTTAAAAAATTATAACAAAGGCCTTCAATTAGGATTATAAAAGTTGTGGTTTAAAAGACCATTTGACCTTCATAATTTCATCCAAAAATGGCAGAAATATACAAACAGATGCTTGCAATTTTATACTTTTTGATAAAAAAAAGTAACGCAATGTTGTATCAAAGCACAAGATGTTAAGAAAAAAGTAAAAAAAAAAGGTCTTGAAGTTAAGAAATCTGAAAAACAATTTGACCTTCATGATTGCATCCAAAATAATGACAGAAATATACAAGCACAAACTTTTAAAAAACATTAAGAAAAAGTGATGCAATGTTGCATTAAAGCACACAATATTAAAAAAAAACAAAAAACAGAAATGCCTTTAATTGGGATTATAAAAGTTAACCTTCATAATTAGAGCCAAGCTTTTCCGAATATGTAAATTGAGGAAGATCATCCATCAATCCAGCGTCCCGGCGAGCGAAGCACACTTACCCCGCACAAACTCTTCCCATCATTACCCTGTCCTGCTAATCGAGCCCAGCTAACGAGAGCTCAAAGAAAGCTAGCTGAAAGGACAGTGGACGTTCGGAAGTCCGATCCGCGAAAGAGCGCGAGACCCGGGCGCCAGACGTAACCAAAACTTCCTCCCGAACTTTTTAGGGACACTCGGGGGGTAACCGGGTCCCAGGCCGGGCTCATTAGAGGATGTGATAAAGTAGGGAGAATGTTTGCGCTGAGCTGAATTCAAATGACAGCAGCTCTCACAACAGACTTAGCAATGCTTGACTAGCACCGCATTCACATGCAAAACAAGCTAAATAGGCCAATTACGCGGCGGCCCCTGGTCGCAGGCTTCCCCGTGGAGCCGAGCGGGGTCTGCCGCCTTTCACAGGCTAAAACAAAAGAGTCCTTGTGTTAAATAAGTCGCCCCCTCTCACAGTTAAGGAGGGTTTTTTTGCAGGAGGGGGACGCTAAAACAAAAGTGTCTCATTTTCAGCGGGATGGACGCTTTCTCCCGAGCGCCGTTGCCTCGCAACTACGGAGGAAAAGAGCCGGGCCGGTGCGATCTGAGTCTCATGCCCAGTTTGGGAGCCGGCTGGCACGGGTACCCAGCTGGCATCCAGAGGAAATATTAACAAAGATAAATGACACACACCTGAAGACGCCTGTGAAGGATTACCGGGCGGCGGTAATAACAGCAGGCGCATGCTTGCCTGGACACCAAATGATGATTGCGAGAAACCGAGAAGACATTAACGTAATTGGAAAAGTGCAACAAACAAAAATACGGGACAAAAGAGGAGAAAGTGAGAGGGATGCCTCGAAAGCTGCTCTGAGAATGCAACAAGATTCAGAAGAGACCAAACAACTCTAGTAACCTCATATTTTATGAGAGATCTTGACAATGTCTCACACTGAACTCATGCAAACATAAAGTTTGCCACCAAAAATCTAACTATGCACAGACAAAATATCCTTACTGAAAAAAAACCAACAAAATCACAAATGAGATCTCTCTGATGTCTCAAACGCTTCTCATAGATAATCAATGAGATTAAAAAGAGATACAACAGAAATTAAGAGTCATGAGAAAATAAACTCATGTGTGCAAATATATCAAACTTCATTATTATAGGGTTAAAAAGCACTAATGGGATCTCTTTCCTGTCTCAAATGCTTCTCCTAGAATTCAGTGAGAATAAAACAGATTAAGTGTCGCGCTTTTCCCAAGAAATAGACCCCAGTAATCTCACAAGACATCTGCTCGTATCTGGAAAAGTCACAAATGAGATCTCTTGAAATTAAAAAGCGATTAAAGCAAGATTGCGTCATGTTTCTCCTGAAAAGACCCCAGTAATGTCACTGAAGAGGTCTCAGCAGTGTCTCACTCAAAGATCATATTTGCCAAGATATCAAAGGCATCGATATTAATGTAAACATTTCTCATAAACGTCTCACAAATGAGATCTCTTTAATGTCTCAAATGTTTCTCCTGAACCAGAGAGAAAACAGAAATAAAGCATCTTGCAGCTTCATGAAATCAATAAAGACTTCAGTAATGTCATTGCCTAGATTTTTGTCTTGTTCCAAGTAAAAAATATAGTATTGTTTTCAGAAAAGGAGTCAAAATTAAGTGACTTTATGCTAAAAAACAAGCAAAATAATCTTACCCCAAGATTATCTTACCCCACTGGCAGATTATTTAGTTTGTTTCATTTCAAGACTGAAAACAAGACATTACTTTTTTCTAGAATTTCTAGATATTTTGGCTTAAAACAAGACTAGACTAGAAAAGCATATTTTGCAGTGATTGAGTTTCAGACCAGATCTCAACAATGTCTCACACACACATTTGTGGTGATATGAATATCAAAATCAAACTGGGTAAACATTAAATATCTTTCAAAATATATCGATGAGAAAATGAGATCTCCTCGAGATCTGGAATATGTCTCAGGGAGATCAAATGGAAATTTAATAGAAATTAAATCTTTTGCATCCAAGACTCCTCTCTTCTAATCTCATTCTGTGTAGAATTTCAGAACAGGTCTCAATATAGTCATTGGCTCAAAACGAACTCAATCATTTCTCATCAGATGAGTTGTATAGCTGTAGATTCTTACTCACTAACTCTCTTAATGAACTTCTTAGCAAACATACTTCAATAAGTCAGTCTCGTGAGAAATGAGAGAGCAGTGAAATGTTCTGTGGAGAAAGCAGGAGAGCAGGGAGATGGATGTTGGTCGCGTGAAAGAAGGAGTGCAGAGGGAAGCAGGGAGGCTAAAAAGAGCAGGAGGCCTGAAGCAGATGAATGAGGACCCCCGCGAGCATCCATCTCCTCGGGTCGGTCCATGCTAAATGGCCCGCGGTCTGCAGGTCTGGAGGACCCACGGGGGGCCCACTCCCCTCGGACCCGCGGCCCTCAGACGCCCGAGAGATTTGGCCGCGGCGGGCCACCGTAGACGAGGCCCACCCCGCCGTTAAACTCCAGCCAAACCCAGAAAACTCTCTGAGACCAAACCTGAAGCTAACGAGAAAACACCACAGCATCCACTTTAAAGATAATACTCATATTCACCCAAAGATAATCATAAACACAGATGAAAATATAATGATCCAAAACCACCCTGAAACATTGGTCAAAATATCCTCTTTCAGGGTGAATAAATGACCAAAGAAAGAGTGACAAACATTACAATTAAAGTCATAGTTCACCTAGAACTGTACATTCTGTCATCTCAGAAAACAAATAAATAAAACCAAACAAGCAAACCCTGCCCTGATTTATAAAGTAACACAAACGTAACGCATTACTTTCCATAAAAGTAACTAATTATATTAATATAAATATATTATATAAATTCTGTAATCTCCAAAAATAAAGAAAATATCATATAAAAATAAAATATCTAAAATATATTATAAAAAATAAATAAATAATAATAATATTTAATAAATAAATAAAAAACATTTCTCACATTATAACTGTTAAACATGACAAGAACTCAAGAGTTAGAACAAATTCATCTTGATAATGTCAGATGACTTTGATCCAAAGGTATGTGTTAAAAAACATGGTTAGCTTAAAGTTTGTGAATCATTTTTGGTCCCAAACGTCTACCAAATTTACTGGTAGTTCACTTTTTTGGCTTTAAAATGACACAGTTTACTTTATTTTGCCATCCTCACTTACAGAAGAGAATAACAAATAATCTAGTGTCTGAGAAATTTTTGGTTTTGACTAATATATATATATATATATATATATACTGTATATACACAGAATATAGACTGTCAAATTTGACTGTATATATTACCATCCAATCCCAGTTCTCTCAGACAGCGTGTGATATCAATTGTCAAATATACACAGTTGCCAAAATATTCATCATGTGGAGTATCTCACATAACCACAGTCAGTCATGTCTTAAGTGAACGTAAACAAGTGGGTGGAAGAAGGATATGTGTCAATATCACATTCATTCAGTCTTAAAGAAATAGCAGTCTGTGTCATTAATGTTAATCAAACAACAAAAGACGTTGAATACAGTACAGTATATATGTTAAATAAATCTACTGTGTTCGAAAAAATTTGTTTGTATCTAAATGTTTTTGTTGAGTTTTATTTTGAACTTAAATGATGTATTAACAGCCATATTGATCCATAACTGTGGTGTTACAGACTGACGCATATGACACCTGAACTCAGAATGTGTGTGTGTTTCAGTATCAGCATGAGTGTGTGTGAGTGTGTGAGAGAGAGAGAGTGTGAGTAAGACTGTGTGTGTGTGTCTGTGTGTGTACAGGTTTGCTGTTCTGTGTTGTGATAATTAATGGCTTGAGGAGACACATGCATCAGTTTCCTCCTGCAGAGCTCTGACACGTGTGTGTGTGTGTGTGTTTTGGGAAATAATGGTGAGGGATTTAGCTCGGACTGTGTGCGTAAAGGTGGATTAGTTCACCACACACACACACACACACTCTGCTGTGTCATCACTGCTCCTCGGCAGCAGCTGAGACAGTCCTCTGACCTCTGACCCCTGCGCTGCGGGACGCACTCATCACTGCCTCATTACTCAGTGCTGAGCGAGTGTGTGTGTGTGTGTGATGGCACTCCACAGCAGTGTGAACATTTCATCATCATCCTCATCCTCAGACTGGAATACTAACACTTCTCAAGATCCCAGAGTCATCTCAATATGGCTGCTTTGCATCACAGAAATAAATTACATATTGCATTTTTGATCCAACAAATGCAGCCTTGATGAACAGAAATAAATAATATATTATTTATTTTAAATTACATATTAATCATCATGATGATAGTGAAAAAAGATAACGAATAAATAATAATAAAAACTTATTTATTATTCAAAATTATTATTAATATTAAGAATAAATAAACACATTATTCTAAATATGATTCCAAATGGTCTTGTGTAAACATAAATGATAAATATATCTTAATAATCATCATAATGATGAAAAAATTATAATAAATACATAATTATACAATATAATTGTTGTGAATTGAATACATAAATCATAATTGTATTATATTATTTATTAAAAGCACACATATTATTATTAATAATTAAATCATAATAAATACTATTTAAAAAATAATAATAATTAAAACATAACTAAATTATGAAAAAAATATTCCAAATGGTAGTGTATATATAATTGCTACTTTTTTATATAATAGTAGTAGTAGTAGTCATTTTATTTTTGTATATATTTCATACTCTAATATACATATGTGTGTGTGTGTGTAATTTGTGTACACAATAATTGGATAATATGATTATTGATAAAATGCTGAGGTCATGTCACAAAAGTATATTGTTGTATACTATATCATCTTTTAAATAGTATATAATATGCATTATGCTAGTATTCCATCCCAAGTGGCCTGATACTCCAAAAATCTCCTGAAAGAGATCCTCCTGATCGAACGAACATGACTCTTCACACACCTGAAGACAGAAACCTTCCCTCAGATCATCCATGACGTATCCCACAATGCTGTGTGCTCAGGACACACACGTCTCCAGCAGCTTCCGGCGCCGGAGCGATCTGCATCAAAAGACGAGCGCTTCACACTCAGAGACAAACACCTTGCTCACGGAGGAAACACACACCTCTCCTCATCCTGTCTGCATCTGCGTCTCACTCTCGCCTCGACAGACACTCGTCCTTTTATCAATCGCTCAGACGCGCTGAATAGGTAAACGCCGGGATAAATGAATATTTGTAAACCCATTAAAGTGGAGGTGATGTTAGCGGAGTCTCAAAATAACCGCCAGCGTGTGTGTAAGTCCTCACACTGATTTCTGGCTCTCGTCACCTAGCGGAGCTTTAGCACAGGAAGAGGAATTGGATGCAAAGAGACGGCAGGTGAAAAGACACACACACGGGCCTTTTTACAGCGGGGCTTTTAACAAGGGGCAATTAACACTTTGACGTGCAACAAGGAGAAAAGTACTCGAGCAGACAAGCAGCTAAATATCAGAGAGACATGAGGAGTCGTCTCTCACACACACACACACACATGCATGCATAAGTGTAAATCAACGCTTTTTCAAGGAAAACATATCTTGAGTTAAACATCAAATCATAAACGAGTCGTGAATGTCACAGAAAGCCAAACAGAGCGAACGACGCGAGAATCACGTCAAAAACAACCTGGATGCTTCATGAGTGTGAATGTCTACCACGGTTATTATAATTAAATTAAATCATTTTATTCTTAACTGTTTTAAAACATTTGAAGTCCATTTTTGTGTGTTCATTTGTTGTGATTATGTTATCATTATTTTTGATTATATTATAATCCTAGTACTTTGAATTATCATTGTTTGAAATGTGATATAGAAAAAAAATAAATGTGCCTGAAAATAAAAAGGAAAATGAGTTGTTGAGAATTACTGAATTTATAAAAAATAGTTTACATGAAATTAAACATGATACGTCATTTAATATGAATATGAAACGAAGCTAGTAATTAATGAAATCCTTAAAATGTAAAATTAAGATGAGTTGTTATGAATTAAAGTACTTGTTAAAATAACAATAAATAATTTTGAAAAACAATCCAATCCAAATGAATTGATGAGAAGTTAATGAATTCTCTAAAAAAATTGTAAATTTAAAAATGTAAAAAATCTAAATAATTTATTGAGAAGTTAGTAATTAAATTACATAATTAAAATTTTTAATTAAAATACATAATTTTTAAATAAAATCTAAATTAGATAAAGTAATAATTAAACTATACAAATCAAATTAAAATAAAAAAGATTTTCTATATATATTTTTTTATTATTTAAATGCATTAAAAAAACATTCAATTTATTAATAAAGATGAAATATTTTATTTGTTTACCTGCATGTCATATACCTTTAAATGACAGCTTTGTTAAACTTTTGAAATATTACTTTAAATCTAGTTATTTACTATTTTATTGACTATACATAAAAAAAACAAAAAACAAAAAAAGCAAAGTATTTGCAATAAATTTTAGCTTCTGGTTGGTCAAAACTGTCAGCCAATAAACAGTAGCGTTCACGCATGAAGAGAAACGAGTGGACAGATGTGTGTGTGTGTGTGTGTGTAGCATTCACCCAAAACCAGTAACGCAATCACAGTCTGGAACCCTTCACATGAAACACACAAACACACACACACATTCCTAAGATGTTTCCACAGCAGACTAATGCATCGCAAACACTATCTCTCTCTCTCACACACACACACACACATGCACAGATGTTTCCATATCAGCTGCAGCTGTCCTTTCTCTCTCTCACACACACACACACACACAAATATTGCGTAAATGACAATGTCATGTGACCCAAAGTCCAAACGCCAGCTTTACCTCACACTGCTGTGTGTGTGTGCGCGCAATATGTTAATTTGTGTTGCTGTAAACTCATATTCACACTGTAACTCACTTATATCCACACACACAATAAACAATCACATGGTAATAATTCATGTCGACTCTATAATTTCTAGTCGTTATTATTTTTACGTGTTATATTACAGCAGACGACCAGCTGAGGCCCCGTGTGTGTTCTTTCCCACCATTAGATTAATAAAGTAGGTTTTCAGCAGAGAGACAGTGCTAGTCTGCGCCGTTACTAATGTGTTCTAAATGTTCAAATGTTACAATGTTGCCATGCGGTTGCTAGGGTGCTCTGGTTGCTAGGTGTTTTATTTCCTTCACAGTTGGATTTGAATTGCATTGTTGGCTACATCTACAGGAAGCTGAATTGAACAGGTAGAAGAATTTACTGAATTATAATTCAATTCAATTCAACACAGGTAATGTGAAAGCGAAACTGAAAGCCTACAGATTTATAAAATATTTTTTTTCCAATTTTTCTTTATCAAAACAACACTTAATATTTGTTTTAAACAACTTTGATTTATTTTTCAAATGAGAGTTATCTGACCTTTTTTAAACTTCTGTTAATTTACTACCTTATGAAAATGCGAATTGCAATTAGAATTGCTAATCATGTTTGCAAACTCAATTCAAATTTGGAAACTGAATTGGAATTTAAACAGTATTATTAATTTAATTCTGACTGATGCACAAGCCTAAAAATATATAAATAAAATATAAAAAATATTAGATGTTTTAGTACAATATTTTATTTTATATTTAGGGTTGTGTGCCATTCAGAATAAATTATTAACCTTAATATGAGCAATATTAATAGTGTAGTGATGACTGCTTTAAACACCACTTTATTTTATATTTAATGATTGTTAGCAAGTGTTTTAAAGCAGATTTATTATTGTTAACTAAAACTAAAACCATAAAAAACTATTTTCATTACTTGAATTAAAATAATCTTTACCTAAAATAAAATACAAAAACTTTAATTTTAAAATAAATTTTATTGTAAAAACTTTTTTTTGGCATGTTAACAAGGCGAAATGTTTCATTTTTATTTAGTTTAAGTTGAAATACTAAAATAACTAAAACTGAATAAACTACAATAAAAATTTGAGAAAAGGAAAAAATTGCTCAAACTTAATTAAAGATAAAAATAAAAGTAATATAAAATGTTAAATAACATAAAACAAACAAAAATAAAATTTAATTCAAAATATTGACAAAAAACTATAATAATATGTCAGTGACACTAAAATGACACTGGTTTTAAGTCACATAGCAAGAGACATAAGGTTAAAAACAGATATCTCACACACACACACACTCTCTCTCTCTCTCACACCCACACACACACACACACACACTTTCTCTGTGTTTCTGGCAGCGACTCAGTTTTCAGGATTAGCTCTGGTCTTCCCGTCTCCCCTCCAGAATCCGTACCATGATTTTAATTTTATTTTCTTTCTTTATTGTTTTAGTGCTACCATTAATCATGATTAATCGGATCCAAAATAAAAGTTTTTGATTACATTATATATATAATGTATGTATATGTGTGTGTGTGTGTGTGTACTGTGTATATTTATTATATTTATATATAAATACACACACATGAAACATTTGAAAATATTTACATGTATATACATTTATATTTTATAGTATATATAAATATATTTATTATGTAAACATAACATATGTGCAAATACTGTATATGCTTGCATTTGTATTTATATATACATAATAAATATACACAGCACACACACATATATATTATTATATATTATTATTATTCTGGAAGCGATTAATCGTGATTATTCATTTGCCAGCACAAGTTTTTTCATATTATTTAAATGTTTAGGATTGTGCAATATTCAGAATTAATTATTAACCCTAATATAAGCACTTTAACAGTAATACCTGCTTTAAACATCACTTTGAGATAAAAGAGAGCGTTATGAGCTGATGAGGATCATCTTGAGTGATGTCAAGGAGCAATTTCATTTTAAGGTTTCTGCATAAAATTCCTCCACCCTTCCCAGAATTCCGAGTCTTAAGGCTGTCACTCACATGCCGTCAGTCTGGCGTCCTCTGATGGCTTCTTCTTGTAAACTGTCAGGAAAGATTAATTTGAGCGCGAGCTGCGGTTCTGAAGACCTGCCGGCGAGCCACAAACCCAGAGAGTGAGAAAACTTCCACAAACTCCTGGACCTCAGCCGCTTGAAATACATTTTAACACCAATCACAGCACTTCAGACTGGATTAATTAGGAGCGTCTCCACGACTGCCATTCTTCTGACTTCAACATGAAGCGTGTCATTTTCTGCACGTTAAAATACTTTCTCACTAGAAGTGAGAGTCACTGGAAGTCAGACGTTTAAAATGCTTTCAGAACACAGATCTGTTTGTTCAAGCAGCTGAAGCCGCTTTTGACTTAAATAATCAGCCAGAACAACAGAAAAACTCCATAACAATATAAAATAAAATAAAAAGAATATGAAAATTATTTTAAATATTTTATTAAAATATTAAAATATATAAAATATCCAAAATATATTTTAAACATAAAATTTTACAAGTATCATTTAATATACATATGAATATATATTACAATTTTAATTAAATATTTATTTATTTTGCAAAATTAAAATCTGATACTTTACATTTATTTAATTGCACTTAAATTATATATATAATCTCAAATAAATGTAATAGTAAATTTTATTATATCATTTAAAATACATATATATGCATACATATGCATTTTTGTATTTATATATACATAATACAGTAAATATACACACATATATATTATGCAAAGAAAACCTTTTGTTTTGGATGCATTAATTGCATATGTATATGTATATATATATATATGTATATATTGGTGCTGTCAAATGATGAATCACGATTAATCGCATCCTAAATAAAAAAAATTATTTACATAATATATGTGTGTATACTGTGTATATTTATTATGTTTATACAAATACAAACACATGCATGTACAAAAATGTGTTGTGTTTATATATTAAATATATATATATATATATATATATATATATATATATAATAGAAAAACTAAGAATATAAATATATACATATATATATATATATATATATGTGTGTATATATATATATATATTATTTTAAATAGATATAAATAGCTAAATATTTAAGTGCATTCATGAATACATACATACATACATAACTCATTTTGTTAGATGAAGACGACAAACATGAAAACAAAACGGTTGACTCTAAAAAATGAGCTAAATAAATGCAGGATGGAGCAGCTGAATGGAAACAGGTCTATTCGTGATGCTGTATCTGCCGTTTGAACATCCATATGTCTCTTAATATAAACACGATGGGCTGGTGAGAGATCGTACACACACACGGTGATCTGCAGGAATTCATATATGTGCTTTAACAGAGGCCATCTGCTAACGATAGCGGCTGCAATGCAAACAAACCACCTGTTTATTTATTTATTCCACGACAGAAACTCCAGCAGCTGCCATTCACTTCAAACAGCACCTTTACAGTGTATTTCACATGAAGAGACACAGAACAACCATCAGCACCACAGAAAACCAACAACCACATTACTAACTGTTCTCCTATAGGAAAATAAAAAAAAAATCACAAATATTCTTTTTTTCATTTGTGATGACTGAATAAGGATTAATATATATACATATCTTAGTGCTGTCATATGATTAATCATGATCAATCGCATTCAAAATAAAAGGTTTTGTTTACATAATACATGTATTTATTATGTAAAATATGCTACATTTATAAATTAAATGTATATATTATATATTATATAAATTATATGGATATAAATATATACACTTAAATGCATGTTAATACTTTTTAAATATATGCTGTATGTCTATGTATTTATATAAACATAATAAATATACACAGTACACACACATATATTATGTAAACAAAAACGTTTATTTTGGATGAGATTAATTGTGATTCATCATTTGACAGCCCTAATATATATATATATACATACATACATAACTAAAAATATAATATTTTATATTTATTTAACTTATTGCACTTTATTTTAAAAATGTTTTATAAATGAATAAATTTATAAAATAAATACATATTTTGAAAAATCTAAATATATTAATATATAAAAAATTATATATTACACATATATATATATATATATATATAATGCATTTCTGAGTAATTTCTAGCCAAAGAAAATGAACATAGCTTTAAAAAATGCACATTTGCTTTTTAATTTCTAGGGCTTTTAATCACATATACAGTATCACACACACACACACACACA
>JAUMHE010000077.1:857542-876222 GCA_032359235.1 Enteromius mattozi
TTAAAAAATGCACATTTGCTTTTTAATTTCTAGGGCTTTTAATCACATATACAGTATCACACACACACACACACACATATATATATATATATATATATACACACTGTATAACTAAAGTCTCAGAAAAGATCTCAATAAGAGATGGCAATATGAGCTCAAACACTTATCATCCAATGCTCCACACACATTCAAAGCTCTAGCCTCTTACCAGATGATGGGCCTAATATTATTTCTTCCACTGAGACACAACTGAGCTGTTCAAGAGCATTTCTTACAGTAATCATCTCATCTGATAGAGTCTCTTACCTGACAGCCGTGAATGCTGGAGTCCCGTCCGTAAGAATACGATGCTCGCTCCGTTTTACCTGTTTAAAGACATAGAGATAGGATCATTAGCACATTAATCAACTACTCTTCAATTACATCTAAAAACACGCTTCTAAAAAGTCCTTTAAACTTGCAAGGACAAGTCGAAACAAACAGAACGCAACTGGAGAAACTGAGGAACCATGAATTGAGCAGACAGCTGTCGTGAAGCTCATAAACGCCTCAAATATCACAAAGCTCAGGTTATTACAGTCAAACGCTTTGTTGAACAATCAAGCATCGTCGAGCTGCTCTGGTCGGAGAGAATGAAGATGTTTGACTTGTCTTTTTGTTTTACTGATGTGGCGACTGTTAAGGGAACAAAGAAGCGCGAGGGAACTCGGCGACAAGCAGGCCTCTCTTTGGAGGCAAGCGGGCATGTGAAATCTGGTATTAGCAGAATAAAGACCTTCTCAAAGTCTCACAAACACTCGTCTACAGGCTGGTAATTATATAGAGGAACATGCTCGAATGCGTTCTGCCTTTAGCTGCACTGGGCCGGGCCGGGACTGCCGCCAAACACACACACACACAGCAAATATTGTTAAAGTCTTGTGACCTCATCCAGTCATAATCAAATGAGCCCAATTACAGAGTCCTGCTCATGTTCTCCTGTGTTTCTGGTCTGACAGAGAGATCGGCCTGAGCTCAGTCCCTGAAATGGCCAAAATGTGTTTTCATGTATATGTAATGTTGAATATAAGACAACGCTGCTATTCATATATATGAAAACCATAGTAACCATAGTAACCATAGTAACCAACAAAAAACTATACTAGTCATTATAACTCTAAAATCAACATGAATTTAGATGAAAATCTCAGCAGTTGTGTTTTCTAGACATTTTATGCATCAAAGTTATGTACTACTGTAAACCTTCAAACTTTAAAATCTCTCTCTGTCTCACACCGATTTTTTCAACCACTTACACAAAAAATCTTTACTTGTTACAAAACAAGAATTAATATTATTGCAAAGGTGTTTGCAAAGAGATTTGTGAGATTTTGTGTGCAATTCTTGGATTTGTGTGTAAAGTTTTGAAAAGGTGTGTAAAAATATTTGTTAAAAAAACTGACTTTAAAGTAAACAAAGTATTAAAATGTAAACCTTAAAAAAAATACTATTACAGAGATAAAATAACTACATACTACCATCATAACTGTAAAGCAATCATAAAGCATCATGATTTGTGTAAATCTTTAAATGCTAATTGCTCACAAAAAATGCACAACAGTAACAAAAGTGTAAAAAAAAAAATATATTAGTCTTTATGACTCTAAACTCATCAAAAATGAAGATGAAAGCAAGTGTTTTCTAGAGGTTTGTGCATCATAAGCCCATTTGACTGAAGAAAACAAAGCCGTTTATTACTGTAAACCTTCAAAGGACTACTCTTCTCTCTCTTAGAAAGATACCATGGTAATATAAATGGTCAAATAAAATACCATGGTAACCACAGAGTAAAACAAAGCTCATACTACCATCATCGTGACTGTAAAATGACCATAAACAAGGATCAACATCTCAGCAGTTTTATAAACATCCATACTGAAAAAAAACACCATGTCAAGAGTCCAAATTAATAAATACTATATAAATAAATAAATACTAAAATAATATCTTAATTTAGAAATTATACCTCTCAAAAACATTACCATGGTATCTACAGAGTAAAACAAAGTACATCACTCTAAAACTCTAAAATCATTATAAAATAAAGATGAACATTCTCAGCAGGGGCATTTTATAAACCACCATCTTGAATCCAATGTTTTATGTGTCAACAGCCTAATTTAATAAAGAAAAAGGTATTTACTACAGTTAACCTTCAAACGCTAATCGCTCAAAATATTACCATGGTAACCACAGAGTAAAAACATCCTTCAAACATTAAAACTTGTCATAAAAATCGACATTAATAAAGATAAATATGCATACAGCTGTGTTTTCTAGATGTTTTACATGTCAAACACTCGTCTGAATAAAGACAACAAAGCTATGTACTACTGTTAACCTTCAAACACTGTCATTTCTACCATCTCTCAACAATTAACCATAGAGTAAAACAAAATAACTGTGCACACTACCATCATTATAACTCTAAAATCATCATAAATAAACATGAAAATCTTAGTAGTTGTGTTTTATAGTTCCTCTTAAGGAACTCGAGCCGCTTCGACAAGACGCTATGGGGAACGCCTCCAGCATGACGGCTCTGAATCCTAATCGTATGTAAAATCAGTCCAATGAAACGGTGGGATGTCATAGGCGGGTGACATCACTGGTCAGGAAGCATAAAAGCGCATGGAATGCAGCTGGCTTCAGCTTTCTGTCATGTTTTCTTCTGTCATGTTTTCTGTTTTCTTGCCAGATGACACACATAGTTTGTGTGTAGTTTTCCCTCTTTGTGCCTTAGACATGTGGAGGAAACCTTGTTTCCTGCATCAGGGCCCAGTGCTGGGAGTTCTGTGTCGCTGCGTAACGTTAGCAACGGATGCGTCCCTCACTGGTTGGGGAGCGGTCATAAGTGGCCGCTTGGCCCACAGTCTGTGGAGTGGTCGCCATCTCACGTGGCACATCAACTGCCTGGAGATGTTGGCCATGTTTTGGGCACTGAAACACTTCCTCCCAGACGTGAGAGATCGACATGTGTTGGTGCGCACCAACAACACATCTGTGGTGTCTTACATCAACCACCAATGAGGTCTGCGCTCAAGCCCCTTATACAAGCTGGCAGATCCTTGTGTGGGCCCGGGACAGACTCCTCTCACTGAGAGCCGTCTACATTCCCAGGCATCTAAACATAGGAGCAGACATCCTGTCGAGGCAGGGGCCAAGGCCCAGGGAATGGATGCTCCACCCAGAGGTGGTGGAGCAGATCTGGAGAGTGTTTTATCAGGCAGAGGTGAACCTCTTCGTGACTCAAGAGAATGTGCAATGTCCTCTCTGGTTCTCTCTAGTTCATCCAGTTCCACTGGGACTAGATGCCATGGTACAGACGCGGCCGAGGCTTCATCTTTACGCCTTTCCCCCGATCGCTCTGCTCCCAGGAGTTCTGGAAAGAGTGCGCCAGGACGCGGTCTGTCTACTACTACTAGCACCATTCTGGCCTGGCCGAGTATGGTTCTCGGACCTGACGGCCCTCCTAGACGGCTCTCCGTGGGAGATTCCAGTCAGGAGGGACCTCCTCTCACAGGCAGGGGGCACCATCGTGCACCCTCTCCTGGAGTTGTGGAAGCTGCGAGTGTGGCACCTGAGGGGGCACAACTCATAGCCTCAAATTCAGAGCTCCATCCATGAGGAAACTGTATGCCCTGAAGTGGAAACTTTTCACTTCTTGGTGTAGAGAACACCAGCAGGATCCAGTTAACTGCCCAGTTGGTGCAGTGCTGGAGTTCCTGCAGGCCAGATTCTCCACTAGGGTCACCCACTCCACCCTGAAGGTTTATGTGGCAGCCTCTCTCGGTGGACACACAGTTGGTAAAGACCCCCTGGTTACACGTTTCCTTCGCGGTGCACTTAGGTTGAGGCCGCCAGTACGATCCCGGGTTCCAACATGGGATCTGGCCGTGGTGTTAGAGGCCCTCTGTGGGCCGCCCTTTGAGCCCATAGAGAAGATCTCTGATCGTCTGTTGCCGATAAAGACCACACTGCTGTTGTCACTGTGTTCTCTGAGGCGAGTAGGTGACCTCCAGGCCCTTTCAGTGGCCCCTTCTCACAGTTTGCGCCAGGCATGGCCAAGGCCTTCCTGTACCCGTGAGCGGGTTACAGTCCTAAGGTACCTACGGTCACACCACAGCCGGTTGTACTCCAGGCTTTCAATCCTCCTCCCTTCAGGGAGCCTGGTCAGCAGAAGCTTAATTGCATGTGTCCAGTGCATCCACAGAGCTGCCCTGTGGAGAAAGAGGTTCCCCCAAGAAAGGGTTCCCCGCGACCAAGCAGACTCTGAGTAGATGGATTGTAGATGCCATTAATACTGCTTACGAGTTTACTGTTCTCCCGCCGAGGCTAGGAGTCAGAGCGCACTCAACACGAGGTGTGGCGACCTCCAAGGCCTTGCTAGCCGGGGGTTTCTATGGCAGACATCTGTAACGCTGCGGGTTGGTCTACCCCCCACACATTTGTCCGGTTCTATGGACTAGACTTGCGAGCCACTCCGGGCTCTTCGGTTCTCTCGCCCTAGCTGTGCAGGTACACATACTAGGCAGGGATTTGCAAGTCTGGGGGCATGGGCATCTTGTTCCCCATAGCGTCTTGTTGATGCGGCTCGAGTTCCTGAAGAGGAATGTCTCAAGGTTACGTATGTAACCCTAGTTGCTCGAAGGAACGAGACGCCGCGTCTCATAACCACACTTCCGGCATCCCTGCCTGCGCTCGCTTCATGACAGAAGCTGAAGCTGGCTGCACTCCCCGTGCTTTTATGCTTCCTGGCCAGTGACGTAACCTGCCTATGACATCCCACCATTTCATTGGACTGATTTTACATACGATTCAGAGCCGTCACGCTGGAGGCGTTCCCCATAGTGTCTTGTCGACGCGGTGTCTTGTTCCTTCGAGGAACAAGGGTTACATATGTAACCTTGAGACGATTTTGAATATGTGCCAGCAGGCCAACTGAATAAAGATACCAAAGCTATTTCATAATGTAAACCTTTAGATTTGTATAACAAAAATAGAGTAAAAACACTAATCAGTCCCAAAAAACAAAACATTACCATTGTAACCAAAATTCACATAATAGCAACAGTTGTACAAACGGAATATGAACGTCATTTTGCTTTTATTTTAAAGGCACACAAAACGAAAGTATAAAACTCTTCCACACACAGGATTCATTGTGCACTGTTCTGATCTGAACATATACCAGGTGGCGTCCCAGAACACACTGAATGCTCAGAGGTCAAACAAGAGGTCAACAACTACCACATGCATGACCTGCGTCTAAACACAGCAAAATCTGCTGCATTGATCTGAATTACGATGCAGAACACATGAAGAGCCCTGCGCTCATTTAAATACTGTACATTTGACTGCACACAGATGCCAAATGTCCAAAACACATTTCATACACGCACAAATATCACATGTGAATCACATTCGGTGAGATCAGTCCATTTTATCAGAGGAATAAACCATCTTTCTTGTTTTTCTGAATGTTTAACAGTTTCCGAGGACGGTTGTTGTGCTTCCTTGAGAGATCCTGATGTGTTGCTGGATTCAGACACACATCTTTATAAATCCTGCTAATCCACAGGACTGTGAATCTGGAAGTGGGAATGAAATCCGGAAGAGAGCTGGAATAGGACAGGAATGCCACAGATGGAACATCACTCCGGAAAAACGCACACATTGTGCACAGATGCTGCATGTGTATGCTCTTTCTTTCTTTCTTTTGTTTGCTTTTACTTCAGTTTGTTCTTTAGCTTGTTCCAGAGTATCAGTTTTGGAAATCGAATTTAAGACCAGCACAAATAAAATGAACACCATACGTCGACATAGAACAAATCCATACTAATCATAGATGAATACATACATAGATATCTACATACTTCCCAATGTACAATAATCGCAGTAAATAAGGACAATTTATTTTGTATAACAAAATTTCTACAATGTGGCATTGTCTAATTAAATATGCACTTACCAAAATAACTCAAGCAAAATCAACAGGGTAACTGTAACTATTCTGAAATAGTTTTTTGCACAAATATATCAACACATATGTATGAGAGGTTAACTGATATTGGATATTTTTTATTTTTAAACGCACATTTTAAGACCCATAAGACCCATCTTGTTTCCTCCTGCCTCTGGTTTCTCATGTTCCCTCATTAGCTTGTGTCTTTGTTTGCCCTCTGATATTTTAACGCTAATAATATCGTTTTGCTCTGATCTCTGACTTTTAGCATGGGCTGATTTCTCCCGCTGTTTGCGCGAGGACGCCTGAGTCACGCTGAAGTTTCTCTGCGGTTTTGACAGGCTATGAGGGTGTTTTCAGCACACGCATGACAGCCCCTCATTACACGGGAGAACACGCGCCCCGTGAATAAGTGGTTTTGTTATGGATAATAACTGGCTCATAATCATCAGCTAGTCAAAGACAAACCCGCTCTGACTCATCGACACTGGCAGATTATGGATTATATTCAGAGTTGCGCCGGAGTTTCTCGGGACCAGCTGCGTATCATCGCTGTCGTTAGTACATGTTATGCGAAATACAGACGTCATACGTTTTCCTCAGGAAAAAAACTGCTGAGAAGCACAAAAATAAGCTATTTTGCTTGTTTAGGCCCGTAGCTCATTGAGCTAATAAATCGCGTTGACAAAATGAAGATTACGTTCAATCTATCACATCCATCCGCACGCGTGCATAAAAAAAAACACACACACGACCAAAACAGTGGCACATCTTTAGCTTAAACCGCAAAAAAAGCATTGATTTGCATTCAGAAGTGATCATTACAACACAAAGCGCCACGATTGAGAGTGTCTCGCTGCCAAACTGAGATCAAGCAGGTAGAATTAACGCAGAAACAGGCCGTTATCAGCAGAGCGAAAGGTGCCGCTCATAATCGTCTTTCTCACACACGCAGCTTCTCGCAGCCAGATTCATCCGTGCCAGAGTTTTTAGGGGGGCAGGGATGAGAGGAAGACAGAAAGAGAGACAAAGAGAGACGGAATAAAAAATGTGCTTAACCTTCTGAAACAGTTCATCAAAAAAGCGACATGCGATCGACAGGATGCGTCTCAGTACATGAACATCAGACAGCTGCTCCGTACACAAACCACAGCATCACACAACACGCAAATTAAACGTACAACTTCAGATAGAAAGAAGGAGCACAGAGATTGTCATGTTACAGCTTGAAAAAAAAAGGTTTGTTCATCTGCAATCACGTCATCGCTTTATAATTGAAAAAAGACAAACAAATCATTTCTACTGCTATTTACCATCATTGCATGAATAAAAAGGAAACAATCAATAATAGTATCTATGAAATGTATAGACAACTGAGAGATGTCTACATATATGATGCATTAACACATTTGTACTATCCTACATATTTTGAATTCATGTAGTAATAAATAAAAACCACAATAACATATAAGATAGTAAAGGTCAAAGGTCATCTTAAAGGACAAGCAGTATGATTTTTGTTGTGTTCTTGAAAAAATCTCTTCTGCTCACCAAGGCTGCGTTTATTTAACAAACAAATCTAGTAAAAACTGTAAAATTGTGAAATATTATTATCATTTAAAATAACTGCTTTCTATTTGAAAATATAGTAAATGTAATTTATTATCTATGATGCAAAGCTGATTTTTTAGCATCACTTCTCCAGTCTTCAGTGTCACATGATCCTTCAGAAATCATTCTAATGTTAATTTATGACTCAAATTATTATCAATGTTTTATTTTTATGAAAAAAAACACATTTTTTGAATCAGATTCTTTTCATTTGAAATAGAGATAATTTTCTGTGTAATAGGATAAATGTCCTTACTGTCACTTTGATCAATTTAATGCATCCTTGCAGAATAAAAATATGAATTTCTTATAAAAAAGTAATTCACCTTACTCCCAGACACACATTAGTCCTGTAACCAACCTCCACACCTAATCCTACACAACCCACAATCCATTCATAGACACTATTCTCCATTTTAGACACAAACACAGCATTTCAGAGGTCTGAAACACAAACACAGTTGCTACAGCAGAAAAACTGTTAATGTCACTCGTTTTGGGGAAAAAAAAGAAAAGGCATCCGGATCTGTAGTTTGGATAACCGGAGGAAGAGACGGCGGCTCTATTAGGCAGCTGAGGGCTGCTTATAATGAACAATAATTTGGAAATGATGTCTCTTGACAGGCAATTTCTTGGAGAAAATTAAGCTACACAATGTTTTGCTCTCCCCATCCCGGCGCGGAAAACAAATATGGAACGGCTCCAGCGTGGCAGGGCTTCCTCGGGTTTTAATCCTGTTTGATGCGTGGTCTGCGCTCACGGGACACTTCTCTCGCCCTGGGGAGATGCAGCGAGTCCGCCCTTCATCTCCGACCCTCCGCAGCACAACCTGCAGCCACAGAAAGCACATAAACCCGACCGCAGGCCCACCAAACCCAGCCGAGACCGCAACCGTGAGAGACGCGTTTGAAACACAGCCAAAGCCACGGGCCGCTCGCACAACAACCGGCTTTCTTCTATTCATCGCGGCATCGAAATACTGCGAAAATTAGTCAAATATCCTGACTGACAGCACATTTGATGTGCAACAATCAAATGCATACAAATTAACGCTTTTGTTTATGCTGAAGTGAAGGAAAATATAATTAATCTCAAAGTGCAAAAGAGCATATTATGAAACTAAATAAATTAATAAAAATAATTAATTCTGTATATGAGAAGCTTATGTAAATGCACATAAATAAATAACTGTGATATTATGCAATGCAATTCTTGCACAAGAGACTAATTACTACATCATAAAATACATAAGAAATGCAATTAATAATCAAACTAGCTTCAGACACACACAAAGTGGCATTTTCCTTATAATCTTACTGTGTGAGAAGCTTTAAGAAACATAAAGCCGTCTCTGAGAGCAGGTGCAGAAACGGGACGGACTTCACATTCACTGCGAGAAAAAGAGATCTGTGTGAGCATTTCTGTGCTTTTCTTGCTGCTGATTGTCTCTGCTGGTTTTCCGGTAACTAACGGTATCTGACAGCTAATCTAAATATTCTTGGAGTCGGCATCTATGAGAGATGTCAGATATTAAATTAATATCTGTGTCTTAAACAACATGCAACAGCAGAGGTAATGAAAGAAAAAACTCAGCTCAGACCTGCAAGGCCAGGCTGATATTTCAATATTTCACAAAATACATTTTTTGGAAAGCACATTATAAATTGATAGAATATTAAGTTATACTATATATAGAGAGAGAGAGAAAGAGAGAGAGAGAGAGAGTTAGAAATGCTTAGAAAAAAAAATTATTACTCAAGTAGTAGGCTTTAATATAAAAAAAATTATACATTTTCAAATGACGATTTCAATGCAAAAAAAATTCTAAATGACTAAAAAGTGTGTAATTAGCCTCATTAAGTGGTTTTAGCAATAAAAAAATCATTCTTGTACACAAAGGTAATTGTGTTTTATTTTGTCTAGGTCAAATGTTGAATAACATACAATCTTGTGAATGAAAAACGCTTTACAATATCATTTGCATCATGTTGGGTTACTGTATATTCTTGCACGTAAGCTTTGCATGTAGGACACTCACAAAAGCCACACGCATAACTGGACCGGCTTATTTTTTAGGATGCTGTTTACGTCTGATTCCAGTGGGGCTGAAGGAGCTTCTGACACACAGCACATTTCCGACGCGAAAAAGCCAAAACGCATTTAGCAGCTCATCGGCTTAAAATAGTTTCAACGAGGAAAAAAGACAAGGTAGCGCGTTTTGGAAGATGAGCCCGAGTGCTGCGGCGTCTCTGATAGAATTATGAAAGTGAAGCTGGCACACGGGCAACTCCGGAGAGCCCTGATTGGTCAAGGTCGAGGTTCGGGGGTTGGACGTGCCACTGTGTTCTCGTGCCAAGTTCATCTTTAAAGAAGCGCTCAAAGAGCTTTTCATGTCTCCAAGCCAAAACTTACACAAAAACCCTTTAACGCCACACACACACACACACTCGGCGGGTTTCGGGATATTATCAGATCCGAAAGCGCTCGGAGTGGGAGTCTAAATGCACACGGAGTCTAAGCAGACACCTTCTCTAACCTCAAAACCACATAATTAGACTTGTCATCACGTCCATTCGGGTTCAATGAGGCTGCGTGGAAACGCAAACCAAGGATAATTATTTAAAACAGGGGGAAGGGTTAAAAAAAGCCCGTCGCTTGTGGGGGAGGCCGTATGGACATGAATCACTCGTACTAATACAACAGTTTCCATGACATCAGTGGGCACCGGGCCAGCGTGCCGACAAAGTCTGAAAGGTACAGAAGGAGAAGGCAGGGAGCCAGGGTCGAAAACGACACACACATGCATGCACGCATGCATGCACGACGCCCTAAAAACACGGTCCTCCTTTATGCCGCATCCAAAATTAATGTTGCATGTTGCACGCCACGCTATTGATAGTCAATTGAATTCATGCACCTGTTAGGTGCCTCGCATTGCATTCTAGCCCTTATTAAACTCCCCCCCGATCCGTGTGCAGATCAATATAATGACCAAACCCTACCGAACACCTTCCGGGGGGGCTGTTTGGCAAAAGTTTGTCGCCGGAGTCGTTCAGGGGTTGCGTCGCTTTGAATACATTTGGCGATTCGGGGGCGAAAAATTAACCCCGGCCACCGTTACAGTTTTGGCATTAGTTATAAAGTTGAACAATTATGAGCGAGCGGAAAAGTTGGAAGTGGACCGGCGTGCGTAAAATGCGGCAGACACTGCAGATTTTTTTGCTGGCTCGGTGACAGCGTGTGCCGAGCCAAAGCCCCGTGGCAAACCAAGAGCGGCGGATCTTCAGATACTCTGGTATTGGTGCCTCTGTAAATCTCATAATCAACATCAGCGCCTGTCCTCTTTTGTCTCCTACTTCTCGCGTCTTTTGTTTTAGCACAAAGACGCCGCGTTTTTCTAGTTGCTCTTTGTTTTGCGAAGGATTTGTTGCGTGATTGCACACAATGAGAACGCGGGGCTTGTTTTTGTCGAGTCTAAAAAGCGAAACAATGTTCTGCTTCGTATTTATATATGGAATAAGGCAGCGGCGGTGGGGATTACTTATGCCAACAATAAAATACATCACAGATCACAAGACAATTTAGCCGAACAATGAACAAAGGAAGGTCTCGCTAAAGCTCGCCATCTTACTTTGTGCAAAAGAGCGCTTAGATGGTCTTAAAATTCACATCTGTACCATGTGAGAACGGGATCCGTGCCAAATGGGAGCGTTCGACAGGGCTTAGCCGATAACTCGACATTTGCATGGCTTTACGAGGCTGTTTGCGTGGATATTTGAAGTGCGCGCAGGTCGAGAGCTCCTTTTTCGGAAAAACTTGCTGTCAGAACAATTACGACAGAAGGCGAAACGCAGCTTTGATACGATGAGGCTCATCTCCTGCAAAAATCTCACGGCATGTAAGCGTCTGAAAACATTTACTACTAAAACGTCACCTCGGTTTTTTTTTTTTTCTTTTCATTTTTCTCCCTTCCGGAGCTCGAGGAACATGTTTCTTGCCAAAGTGCGTTTTAAGCAAACAGAAGTGAAATACTGTATTCTGGACGGCGTACAGAAGCGCTAACAGGCATTGGAAACGTTACATTAAATGAAATAAAAAAGGCTTCGATGACACCCAAAGGCTTCGGAGGAGATATAAAAGGAAATTGCAGATTTGAATAAGCTCGTTTAATAGTCTTTAATAGACTTAAGCTAATAAAAAAATGTCCTTTTGAATTCATTTTAGCCCCTAGGGTGATCTCGCTGGAAAATGAAATGCGGTCCGGTTCAGAAACATATCCTGATGATTATGGCATGAATGAATAATAAAAGCCTAAAAAGTATAGTGAGATGATGATGCAGCTGAATTACAACACGCTGGAGCTCAACGTGACAACTTTTCTGAAAGTTTTGAAAAGATTGCTTGATTAGACACTGATGCAGCAGCCAATGCAGGTGAAACCATCTGAATTTAATGTGAAATCAGATGTCTGATGAATTTAATGTGTGAAAATGTGGATATAACCCATGAAATCAGAATACACTCTTAAAAACAAAGGTTCTTCACAGTGATGCCATAGAAGAACCATTTTTTGGTTCCACAAAGAACCATTCAGTCAAAGGTTCTTTAAAGAAGCATCTCTTCCTTACCTTCTTTCACCACAAAGAAGCTTTTGTGAAATAGAAAGGTTCTTCTGAGGTTAAGGTTCTTTATGGAACCATTTAGACAATTAGGTTCTTCTATGGCATCTTGAAGCAGCTTTATTTTTAAGAGTGTACAGGACTGCGTTTTATGGATATTAATTAATCTAGCTGTGATAAATAAATATATACATTTTAATAAAAAACAAACAAACAACAAATACATTTAAATGTAAGCCATGATAAAATATTAATATAATTTAAAAAAAATCAACAAATGTTTGTATATTAATATTATATTGTGTGTGTGTGTGTTTGTGTGTGCTTTAATTAAATATATACATTTATTTTCATTGACATTATATTAAACATTATATTATATAAAATAGGAATAGGACATAGGAAATAGGACATTATATTGAATAGGAACACAAATATATATATATATATATATATTTATATATATATATATATATATATAATTTTCTGATTAGTAATATGCATTGCTAAGAACTTTATTTGGACGACTAAAGGTGAATTTCTCAATATTTAGAATTTTTTGCACCCTCAAATTCCTGATTTTCAAACAGTTTTTCTGTCAAATATTGTCTTATCATAACAAACCGTACATCAATGGAGAGCTTAAAAATGTACCATTATGACTGGTTTGTGGTCCAGGGTCACATGCTGTATATACATTCATATAAGCGTGAAAGCCACTGCCAGGTTCACCTAAAGTCTATAGGCTGACAGGAGAAGAAGAACAAAGACAGAAGAGAGGTGTAAACACATCAGAGAGAGAGAGAGACAGGATGGAGGTGTCTCTCTTTCTCTCTGCACAGCTGCTGCTGCTGATGTTTGCTGCTGTCCAGCACCTGTTTGAGAAACACTCAAAACTCAAGCAGCAAATTCAGATGAAAGCAAGAAGTGGAACAGCTTTGGAGACACACACACACACACAAATACAGAGGCACAGTCACACACACAATTAATATTCAGACTGAGTCTTAATAAGTAACTATGAGAGGAAACTGCCAAAAATAAAACCCAGAGTGACAGAGAGTGTGATCTGTTCACCACCTCAACACGTAACAACTCCAAGATATTTAATTAATCTATGTGCTATCTTTATTCTTCCCATCAGTACATTTATTCAGGTAGAAATTCACTCATCATGAAATCAAAACTGGCTCTAATTTCTTCCTTAAAGGTACCTGGCATTACTCCATATATGCATCTAATTGGTAAATACAATTTTTTCTTGATATTGTTTCACAGTCATTACATTCTGATGAAAGATTATGAAGATGTTTCATTAAGTGAAATAAAATAAACCCTGAAATACGATAAAAAACCATTCAAGTCCTTCAAGTTGAAGCAATAAAATAACTAAAACGAAAACCATTAAAAACAGAGCTACTATGAGCTTCGAGCTTGTTAATCAATGGTTTTGTTGAAACTATCAGGCCAAGCTATTTCATCATATTTTTTAAAATCACATTTCGTTAAATCACAGAAATCCTGGTGAAAAACTTCAGGTGATACGGCATTGGAATCTCCACCAATCAAAAAGCGTAACAAGCACGGCCCACTCAAGTAAAGCACAGTGATTAATGTAATAGAGTCTCAAATATATCAAAATATTTGAATAAATGTGCGTATTTTGCAATAAAGTTTAAGTTATATACTACTAATAAAATATGTGCTATCTTTATTCTTTCCATCATTATACTATATTTATTCAGGGAGAAATTCACTCAACATAAAATCAAAGTTGAGTCTAATTTCTTTCTTAAACATACCTAGAATTACTTTAAACCACTTTCTTAAACTAATATATGCATCTAATTGGCTAATACATTTTATTTTCTTGATAATGTTTCAGAGTTATTACATTCAAATGGATGATCTTCTTTAAAATAACATCACAGACTAAACATTAACAAGACCGGGCATATGAATCAAGAGTCAGTGTGGAGTTTCTCACGTTCAGTAACCAAGTGAATGTGTGTGTGTGTGTTTCCTCTTTCCCAGGGTCTCTAATGGCTCCTCTGCCTCCCCTGGTGGCAGTAATTATGGACCTGCGGTGGCTTTATGAGAGAAAGACGGGCCGAGCAGGTGACGTGTCTGAAACAGCTGGAGAAACGGCTACAGCTGCCGAGGAGTCTGGGAAACCTGCGCCGTACTGCACCGAGCGAGACCTGACACTGACCAATCAGACGCCTGCTTCGTCATGACGTCACCCTCATTATGAAACAAACACCCTCTCGTCTTCTGTTTGGTTACAGCTGTGTAGTACTTACTGTATATTCCGTAGACCAGTTATCAACATAGTTTTAATAGATCTACAGTACATTTATAATACATAGTCATCTCAAATCTTTTTGTTAATTACTCGCATACAATATATATATATTTACATGTTTATACATTTATATATCCATATTCTTTTATTTTATATAATATACAAATATACATATATTATGTAAAAAAATACTTATATTTTTGATGTGATTAATCACAATTAATCATTTGATATACATGTATATATATACATACATACAGGCTGTTTAATTGATTACAAACTGAAATTATTTCAGATTTTTCGCTGGCCTTATACTGCAACTTCCCACTTTATTACATTTCTACAGTGTCAAATTAAGTGGAAAAAACAACTCAAAAAACCAACCCAGGCTCATTGAAATACTCAAATGCATTTCTGCAAAACTGTTTTTATTACCTTTTTGCATGATTCAAGACAGTAAAAAGTAAAAGCGTCCAGAGAGTGCTGCTAAAACACGGATGCTGTGCCCTGCCCTAACTCAAGACTCATTCACTCCACCAGTGTCTCACAGCGATCATTTATGTACCAAATACACTAAACATTCTTATAAACGGTCTAAACTGAATTACACATGCAGACATTGATTCGAGGAGGTTTAAACAGCAACTCAGTCATTCAGAGAACACATTGCTCCTAAAATCCTCGGTCACTTTTGCTCATACAGATAAGAATAATACACCTTTCAAATCCGTAAATTTATGTGCACTTACAACAACATCAAAACATTGTGCTTTTGTAAAATAATGAAAGCAAACAGAATGCCGTCTCGGTCTCCTAAACTTCAAGCAGTCTTATCTTACAGACAAAAAAAATACTTCTATAGAAAGCGAAACATGCACACTTGAAAGCAACTTGTTTCAATGATTCAGAGTCGACTCTTTCTTTTGAGAGATGATAACTTTATACACGGTGCACTTTCAGATTTAAAACTTCGCAGGATGCCTTCATTTCTCTAGAGCTGTATTACACACTGCACGAAAGCTGTGTTAAACACCACATGCATATTACTAATCAAAAATGAAGTTTTAATATATTTACGGTAGGAAATTTACAAAATGTCTTCATGGAACATAATCTTTACTTAATATTCTGATGATTTTTGATGTAATATTTTTTTTTGACCCATATAACGTATTTTTTTTTTTATTGCTACAAATATGGTGACTTAAGACCGGTTTTGTGGTCCAGGGTTACACATAATATATATATATATATATATATATTTTTTTTTTTTTTTAAAAAACATACAAAACCTTACTGAGTCGTGACATCGCTACACCTCTATTAGGAACCAAACAATACCGGTTCATTCCCAAACTGTACCACATCCCTAAACTTCTGCTGGCTCTGGACACTCATGGCCTGTGGAGGAGCCTCTCAAGGCCCTGTTCTTCCACAGAACCCCCTCGGTCAAGCGTTCCACTCGGTGGAGGACGGCGCTCGGCCGGGGGCAGATGGAGGGTCTGGCACGGACCTCCAGCAGGTGGAGAGCTGGGTTCAGAAGCTCTGGCAGCGGCTGTGATTGGGGTAATCACACGGAGCGCCGCACTGAATATAAAACACCTCTCTCTCTCTAATACTCTTTACTGCTCACTAGGGATGTATTATGGCATAATACTTACTGCACTATATATATATATATATATATATATATATATATAAACTGTTCATTGCCCATTTAATAGCATTAAGAGATAAAACGTTTGATTCTAATATGTTATTAAATTAACAAGATTAATAATGGTTTAGAAGTCCAAAGCAATTTTTTTCATTCATTAATATTAAAGTTGACTCATTTTGAAATGTCACATTAAATAATTTTGTAATATAATACTTTAAATAATAAATAACTTTTTTATATATATTTTTTTTTATAAACTGACAAAGTTTAGTAATTTAAAGTTATTTTTTAAATAATTGTTAAAAATAATTATTAAAAAAATACAATGATTTAATGTTTTATGTTTGTACATTTATTTTTTTTAATTATTATCAAAAATATTATAGGTCCCAATAGGTCTGTTTAATAATATGAACAATATTTTGTAATTTCTGAGAGAAAATGAAAAAAGAAAATATCTGTGAAAAAGTCAACACAAATGTGTGTTCAGTCTGTTAACTAAAGCTAACAAAAGGAACTTTTATTCTTTCCTTCTCTTCTGTTGTTCTGGCCTTGACGTGCGACTGAAAGTGTCTTCACACACCTGAGACATCTGGATGCTTGGGAAGCACATGTGTGTGTGTGTGTGTGTGTGAGTTTGTTGTATTTCTGCGTGTCATGTTGACAGGCATTCAAAGGTGTAAATCTCTGTGTTCCCTGCGGAAACTAAACGTGTGGAGACGCTCTTCAATAACAACATCTCAAGATCTTACAGCTGTCCTCAGCTCCAGCATAAGTCCAACCTGAGCTTCACTGAAAGCATCTGTGATGCGCTGATGATTACCACTCAACAAATGAAGATCACATCTACAGAGATTTTACACGTGCACTTTTAAGTTGTCAACTAAATTTGTTTATTTAAATGCAACTAAAATTAATTGATTGCAATCTTATTTGAATACATTTTCTTTTTAATTTAATTAATCTTTTTTTTCAGTGTATATATACTTTTGAATATATACTTTTTTATTTGTGTGTGTGCAAATAATAATTATTTGCAAATGTGCAAATAATAATTTTAAATAAAAATGTACATACATATATAACTGTAGCAAACTGTATTTTTTTGTTATTATTAGAATTAAATAATTAATTGTTAAAAATGATCAAATAAAATAAATAACTTACTTAATATTTTAAAATATTATAAATCACACTTTTTAAAATAAGTTTTATTTATTAATAAACTAAATGCAAATAAATAATCGAAGTTATAAGTAAAAGTTATTATTTACAATTAATTAAATGTAATTTATATATAGTTTAAATAGGGCCTATAATAAATATTATTATAAATTATGTATGTATAATACTTTTTATTTATTATTCTAAATAATTTGACAAATAAATAGTTTTTAAAAACAGTTGCAATAAATTTTAATTCTAAATAAAAATCATTTTTGAGTAAAATCACAATTTCAAAAATCACTGAAAAATCAGCAATGAGACTTATTTACTTTTTTGACAGCAAAAAATATAAGATTTAATGGTAAATAAAACAGATCTTTAATGAAATCCATTGATGTTTTTGAACTGGCTGTTTTACAAAATCAATAATTATGGGCCTCAATACTTCCACCATAAATAACTGGTTAATTTTGTTGCATTCTAAGTAAAGATGTTTTGTGTGGTAATGGACAGCAGGTTTGGGCGTTCAACCCGGAATAACGCTCAGGTCAACCCCGCGGTGAAGCTGACCGCTCGAGTCCGACGCAAGCAGCCGCTGAGGATTCTGGGTATATGTGCGAGTGGCAGGGGTCAGCGTCTCCAGGCGAATCGTTCTCGCGATCCTTCATACAAGCACCCGCAGACGAGCCGTTAGCGCTTACAGCTAAAATCTGCTTCCAGAACAATCCATTACAGCTGACAAGTTAAATGTTGCGTGCGACACCATATGGCATCGGAGCAGGATACTTCATACAGGAGCAAACCCCGAGAATGCATCACAATTAAGGTGTTTGGCTGCAGTCGGGATACTGTCTCCGATCCCGCATCACTTCCTCCAGCTTCTGTCGTCTTCCTCTCATCCTCGTGCACTTATTATCTGTGTGTTTGTTTGCTTAATTGATGGTCCTGCCTGATGTACAGCACAAAAAAAATACCCACATACGACGCAGAACACACAGCATCCGCAAAAAGCAGTTACTGTTGCTATGATAAAAACTACCACAGAGACATTAAAATGATGGATTCTTCCACTTCTGACTTTGGTTCCTATATAAAGAATGAGACAGAACTTCAGCCAATCAGAACGCATTCCATGTTTGATGTACAGCTGTTTGGGCCAATGTGATCGCGCTGTGGGCAGAGCTACTGAGTGCAAAACGAGATAAATAGAAGTCGAGCAAAATGAAATTTGTCACTTGTTGAAAAAAAGAATTGTAGGTAAAACAATGGGTATTTCTGAAAGGATCATGTGACACTGAAGACTGGAGTAATGAT
>JAUMHE010000077.1:880513-895681 GCA_032359235.1 Enteromius mattozi
TATCTATCTATCTCAATCTCTATCTATCTATCTATCTATCTATCTCAATCTCTATCTGTCTATCAATCTATCTATCTCAATCTCTATCTGTCTATCTATCTATCTCAATCTCTATCTATCTATCTATCTATCTATCTCAATCTCTATCTGTCTATCAATCTATCTATCTATCTATCTATGTATCTAACATGTATTTCCGTTAAACTCTGAGAACAAATCTCAATAATGACTAAACTGTGCTCAAATTTTTTTTCCAAGATACACTGATCAAAAGTCAGATAAACCTTTTTCATGCAGTGATCTGAGCTGCTCCAAGTTCATTTGACATCTCCAAACTCTTCCTGCATAATGACCAGTGACTCGTTTTCACAGTTCTAACTCATTTCAGGAGAAGTAAAAGAAACTAAATCAGAGATATCACAATGAAACACAAGCGAGAACTCAAACACGTCTCGTGAGATATAAACCAGCGTTAATATTTCCCCCTCAAACACACATTCCAGATTCCAGAGCGCAGGAAAACATGACCAGTGTCCAAATCAGGATTAGGAATCTTAGCGGAGTCTCTGTCAGGGATTGCTGTGATGAATGACAGTAATATTTCTCTCAGCTGCGCGGGACGGATGGGCACAGAGGGTAATGCCCAGAGGCTCCACTGCATCTCGCCTCGTCCTCCTGCGTGTGTCGCTTTCTCTCTCCGTCTCCGTTTGTCTCTCATGCCAATGTTTTATAAGGTACATACAGGCCGGATAGATCCAGTAAGAAAGAGATCGAAAACCCTCTACACTAAATCTAACTTCATTTCAGTTTTATTTAGTTTTTTTTTATTTTAAGTTTAGAATGAAAAACCTAAATTAAGGCTGATTTTTTTGATGCAGTAATATAACATAATAATATTACAAATATAGTAAATCCATCTGCGACATAGAAATGATGGCAAAGTATTAGGCTAATGATAAAATGTTAAACAGTGAACTGTTAATAACGGAAACGTTAAATACTATTTCATACCTGTAAATGCATAATATTCTTCAGATATATAATTATTACTTGAAATATATTTAAATATGTATCTCTAATAATTAGAATTATTATTTGTGACCCTGTAGACTACCACAAAACCAGTCATAAATTGATTTATACATCATCTGAAAGCTGAATAATAGTCCTTCCATAGATGTATGCTTTGTTAGGATAAGACATATATTTGGCTGAGATACAACTATTTGAAAATCTGGAATCTGAGGGTGCAAAAAAAACTAAATACTTAGAAAATCACATTTAAAGTTGTTCAAATGAAGTTCTTAGCAATGCATATTACTATTAATATGTTGATGGTAGGCAATGTACAAAATATCTGCATGGAACATGATCTATACTTAATATCCTAATGATTTTCAGCATAAAAGGAAAATGACTAATTGTGACCCATCCAATTTATTTTGGGCTATTTCCACAAATATACCTTTGCTACTGATGACTGCTTCTGTGCTCGAGGCTCAGAATTGGTAATAATGACATTTATAATATTTACATGTTGATTTCTAATAATTAACATCTTTATCTTAAATCACATATAACATTTATATCTAACAATTGTGCAAATAACTGCAACAAATCCGACACGTTTTAAACACAGAATACCGCATGCAAACGACTGCTCGATGCATTTGTGTTTTTCAGTGCAAAACAAATACACAATTACTAAAAACACACACACGCAAGCCGCAAGCCGCTGTGTGTTGCGTGAGGATTTAGTGTACGTGGTGTGTGTACGGTTTATTGTTTGTGTGTGATGCCAGGCATGAGAGATGTTGTGTGGCATCTGTGCCAGTTTGGCCGTGGCAGACGTTACGCACAGAACAAAAGAGCTGGGATGTGAGCGGGCGGCTCGGCCCATTTCACTGCAACCGAACGCCGCATTTCATATCACGCAGTTCACTGCATCAACCTTGAAATAAAGAGACAAACTTAAATCCCAGTACAGAAGCTAATAGTATTTTTTTAACACTGGGAGAAAAAAAACATAGCGTCATCTTATCAAGATGGATTTTGCAAAATTTAGCAAACCCGAAAAAAAAAGCAAGCGTCTGACGTCGTGCTGAGTTCAGAGAAACGCCAGTCTGGAATAAACTTTTGCGCTTTTTTATCTGTATTTATTCAAGGGCCAACACTGCCGCCACCATGCAAATGCTTATTTCGTTCCTTTGTCATTCAAATGAAGCACTAAATTAAATACAGACACATAAACACTCGAGTGGCTTAAAAACCCCGAACGCCAGGACTGCAGATTTGAGCTCAAACAAATCCTCCACTGTCCCAAACCCCACGCCGTCCAAAACCCGCTTTTCTACGGCCCCGTGGAGGCGGTCCGAGAGAGAGAGAGAGACAGACAGCATAGGTGAAGGTCTCTGAATGTCTCTCGGCGGGTTAACTCGTGTCCTGCAGGATTTGCCGTGACTCTTTCTTTCAGGAGCGGGATAAGATCCTGACACAGCGCGTCTCTTTTTCTTTAGCCGGCAGGATTAGTGGAAACACTCCCCTCACGACAGGATGCAAATAACCTTTCACTTCAAAAAGCACACGGAGCGGCCAACTTTTCCGCGTCTGTCACCTCGGAGCGCACGCGGCGGCTTTAGGCTCCACGAAAGCAGGATGAATGGAAAATGCCGACACTAGTGCACTTGAATTTCCCGCAATTCCATTGTGCTGAAAGCACTGATTCGACACATTCAGATTGTTCTTAAGTGCTGCAGGCGCCTAAACTTTTGCCACAGATGTGTGCGTTTTTTTTTTTTTTTACGGCAAGAAAATCTGGAGTTAATAAATTAATAATAATAATAATACACAATAATTTTATTATTCATTTTTAAGATAGCATCTATGTCCAGAATGGAATGCAAGCGCAAGAGCGTGCAAAAAGAATCTTTTCAAACTGTAGAATGCAATAGAACGCTATGGTAGAAAACAGTAGAATGTATGCAACAATGTTTCAAAATGTAGAATGATACTGTGAATGTTACAGTGTTTTAAAATGTAGAATATACGCTAACAGAATGCTGTAATTTTTCAAACTGTAGAATGCTAGATTGCTTGAAACTGTGCAATATAACAGACTGTTGCATTGTTTTAAACTGTAGAAAATAACAAAACACAACATGGTTTCAAATGGTAGAATGCTACATGGAATATTACATTATAAAATGTAGAATACAGCAGAATGCAACATTATTTCAAATGGTAGAATATAATAGAACGCTAGATTGTAATTCAAACTGCAGAACGAAATACAATGTGAAACATTTAAACTGTAGAATATAAAAGAATGCTACATTGTTTCAAACTGTAGAATGCAATAGAATTCTACATAGCTTCAAACTGCAGAACACAGCAGAATGCAACATTGTTTCAAATGGAAGAATACATGTTACACTGCTTTAAAATGCAGAATATAATAGAATGCTTCATTGTTTCAAGCTGTTGAAAACAACAGAATGCTACGCTGTCACATGACCTCGGAAATAAATATGGTAATCTAGAATTTTTCATTTCGTTTTGTGCAAATCCCAAAAAAAGCTTGGTTTATTCATCACAGTGGAAATGGAAGGTCAAGATAAGACCCTACTGCATTGTGGGAAACTGTCTCTCGTATAGTGTGCTCTGGTAAGATCTTTGCATACTGATAATTCACATACATGCACAATTAGTATGAATAGTGTGCTATTCTGAATATGTCCATTATTTACATATATAAGATGCAGGTGTAATATTTCACCTTTTGCCTCATCACATCCACTCAACCTGGTTAAGCAAATCAAAGAAAGAAAAACGAATTTGTTTCTTTCTCTCTGATGAAACTTGAAGTCAAACGGAGCCGGAGGACGAGATCGTCACGTCAGTCTGTCATATCCCACGGTTGAGATTAACACACTTCCCTCTCTCTCTCTCTCTCTCTCTCTCACAGAGAGCTTCCCCACCGGGATCTTTTCATTTACCGCTTATTGTTTCATGTTTTACTCGTTTATGCTGCTTTTCTGTGTTTTTAATGCACAGGATTAACAAAAATGTGACAAATTCAGGTCACGACCCTCCTGAAGGAACAAACGGTCTGCATGTGTGTGTGTGTGCTGCTCATTTCTGCTGTATGCATGTGATTATTGTATACATGCAAAGCTATACTGTGCAGCATGTGACAGTATCCCACAATACAATGCTCTCAACCTTCCATTTCTAGGGTGAATATATAAAATCAATCAGGCTTTTAATCTCCTTTCACACAAATTGCTTGAATAAACTACAAAAAAATACACTTGATACACTGATTCAAACTGTGAAAAAAGAATGCTGCACTCTTTCAATCTGTAGAATATAACAGCTTCAAATTGTAGAACATGAAAGAATGCTACATTGAATTAAACTGTAGAAGCGCAACATTGTTTCAAACGCTAGAAAATAGTAGAATGCTACAATGTTTTTAGAATACAATGTAGAATATAACAGAATGCTACATTGTTCTAAACTGTAGAATTGCAACATTGTTTCAAGCGGTAGAAAACAGCAGTTTTAAATAAACAATGAAAATAAAATAATAAAATATGAGATGAAGAGTATTTAAAATAACTGCATTTATTTGTGAGATGGTCATGCATCTGAATGAAGCATGAAACATTGATGAAGTCATGCATACTGCTGCATACTACATACATGCAGCACACTGTGTAATGTTTAGCGAAGCTGTAATTGTGGGTTATGCAGCAGAATTCCTCTTTAAAGGTGGCTTTCCATCATTTCTTGTGCGTTAACTCAAGGACACACAACTGCACGGCATTGTTGCGTGTCTCCAGCAGCCGTCAAACACCCCAGCGACACACACACACACACACACACACGTGTGTTTCCAGCATGCAGCGTAACGGCTCAGCGGATGGACGGACAGGTGCGTCTGTGGATTCCCAAATGCACGACGACATTCCCAGCAGTCTCTCTTTAAACACACATCAGGCCGGATAGGATCGGCGCGTTCGGCCCGTAAAGGGTTAAGCGTTCGGTGCCAGCATCTCATTTGCATACGGCGCTTTCAGTTTTTTCTCGCCCCCAAAAAGTTGGCAGCACTCCTCGTTTTCCATAATGCCAGCATTTGGGAATTGTGCGTGGAATGAAGCCGATCCAATCTCCTGCCTGCGACATGCATTTTCATTAATTACAGCCTTGTCAGCAAAAGCATTATCGAAGCTGAATATGAAAATGCTAATGAGCGCTCATTTACATATTTTTCTTTGTTGGAATGTCATTAATTATTACGTTTTATGATGATGAATGCAGCTGTCGATGTTCTCCAAAGCATAATTAGCTATCAGAATGCACAGATATGATCAGCGAGCGTGAGTCCGAAACTTTTTCCTGTACAACTCAAGAGTTTTTCTGCGTCCGATCCCGGAGCGCTCGACATCGGACGACGACACAAGAGCCTTGCGAAAAATAACCCCCAAAAAAAAAAAAAAACTGCTTAATTAATGCAGTCCTTAATTACTACAGCATGATGTCAGCGACTTTAATTAAGAATTGGCTTGGTTACAGAAACTCCTGGCTGTAATAAAAGTCATTATGGAGCCGAGCTCCAAAACCCTTCAGTGAGATGTGCGCTGCTCATTAACACACACACACACACACACATGCAGACCGTCGCTCGCAACGCATGCAGCAACTTGTCTCCAAGGATACGGTTTAAAATCGCATCCTACTTTTCATTTTGTTCGCACTTTTTTAATAACAAGCCAACCTCTCCGCCGCGTCTTTCTTTTCCGGTCGGGAACACGACAGAATCCAGTTCATGAGGCTCAGCCGCTGGGATCAGTGTTTATCAGTAAAAAAGAAAAACAAGGCACGGCAGATGGGGCTATTACACATGACCAAACCGATCCATCAGGACTGAAGGGCCCAGGTGCAGCCCAGCCGCGCAACAACGCGTCATTTCACAGTCTGTCACACACACACACACACACACACACGGTCCTACATGAACGACCCGGCCCTGCTCCCGCGAGGGCTCATCTGCACGGTACGCACACACACACATGCTCTCGCACACACACACACACTCTCTCTCTATCTCTCACATACACACACACACACACATGCATGGTCCTACATGAACGGCCTGGCCCTGCTCCCGCGAGGGCTCATCTGTAGTTCTTGCCTGACTGAGCTTGACCTGATGTCTTCATCAAACACACACACTTAGACACATACACACACACACTATGGTAATCATTCATGCTACCGCTGCTTTACCATGGTGAGTTTTGTGTGAGCAACAGATTGCGGATGAGAGTAAAAAAGGTGAATTTTTGAGTAATAAAAATGTCAATTGAATTAATTAATCTGAGCGGTCAAAATATATATTTTTTTTAAATATTTAGATTAAATTAAACAATATGTATTTTAAAAGAAATTTGGACAGTAGCAAAAATTAAATTGAAATGAACTATTATGAGCAGCTAGAATATCCACCAGAATGTATTTTAAAAACATTTCAATTAGCTTAAATAAAATATAAAACTGTAAATTAAAAAAATGGACTAAAAGAAAAATCTAAATTAATTACAAGTTGAGCAGTCAATATATCTAATAAAAAATTAATTAAAAAATATTAAAATTGAAATATAAACACTCCTGGCACTCACTGTGAAGTAATTAACATCATATTATCAACAATCATTTGTTTAACTCTAGTCTCTGATTAACTGGTTAGTGCCTGGACAGAGTTTAGGGGTGTGTCCTAAAGCTATGGACCAATCAGACGCTCGCTCTCTCTCTCTCTCTGGAATATCAGGATCTCTCCAGAATTCCTGTTTCTCCGCCTGCATTCCAGACACCAGACCTCCGTAAAACACAGCATTCACAGTCCTTCAGACAAACACAACTGCATCTGGAAAAACAAACCGCCTATAATGCACTCTACAGAGTGGTTTTACACCAATTCCTGCAGCTTAGATTTCCGATACCATAAACAACCACTGTGTGACTATGTGTGTGTGTGTGTGTGTGTGTGTACTATGAATTTTGGACTATAACAAAAATTTTAATTAAACAATCAAATAAAAATGAACAAATGAGCAGCCAGGATCTAACAGGATAGTGAATTAAATGAAGCAAAAAAACATATATAAACACTCAGAACTCATTTTAAAATAATTAACTTAACTATAAAAATAATAATATTCTGTCTTGTGTTTTTACACTAGTTGTTGTTGTTTTTTCAGTTTATTTGGTCAAAATGAAGCATTCTGTAATTTAAAAATAAATGAATGATTTATAATCAATTAGAAATAATCAATGAATTAAAATTAAATTAGAATGAATAATTTATTTAATTCTATGTATGCAACTTTACAAATTACAATTTTAAGCCATTTCAGAGAGAGAGAGAGAGAGTCGGAGAAAATAATTACATAAAGAAAAAAAAATACTACTATTAAACAAATGTCAAAAAGCTAAAAAAGAAATATCTTTGGGTGATTTCTCCGGCGGTGATGGGCTGACGAGGGATGAGCTGTGTTTGTGGGGTCTGTTGTGAACGGATCTCTTCAGATTTGAGCGTATGGTCCATTTACACCTGAACGAGACGGATCCACCGATGAAGACGAGTGCAGGGCTGAGGGACAGTATGTGTTAATGAGATCAGAGGAGAGGGACCTCCGGACCATCACTGACCATCTGTGTGTGTGTGAGAGAGAGACCCAAACACACTGATGCTGTAACAGACGACACACACCTGCCTCTGTCGAACACATTACCTGCGTCTGTCTGTATGTTTGATTGTATTACATTATTAATATTATTTTATTACAATCATGTCATTAATTTATTAAATACATGACTAATAATTAACAATGGTATTAACAATTGAAAAATATTACAATATAATATAATACATTCTTTAAAAAAGTTATTGTAATAACAATAAGAAGAACCCTTACATGTGTTTAAACTCTAAAACATTAAAAATCCGGATTGATTTATTTAGCAAATACATGAATAATACTTTATAATAATATTTACAAAATATACTATAATATAATCATACATTTTTGTATAAGTCTGCTATATTAGCTATTGTAAAATATGTTTATTTATTTCAGATTTTGATAAAAAGGAAATAATAATAATAAAAACAAAATTCAAATAATCTTTATATGTTTTTAAGCTCTAAAACGTATCATTATATTACAATCCTAATATTAATTTATTCATAAAATAGATTAATAATTTCCTATAAACAAAAGAAATATAATATAATAATAACAATTATTTAGAAAAAAATATGTTTGATAAAAACCTACGAAAATATGCACAATAATACATATTTTTAATAGCTTTTAAATATTGTTTTTTCGGGTAAAACCTTTAAATAAATAAATACATCTTAATTAAAGCTATCAAACTTAATTTATTACGTTTAAAAAAATAAAGTAAAAGGTTATATTTCAATAATTAAATCCTGATTTAAAATACATGAATAATGCTTAAAATACATTATTTCATTCACATGTTATTGTTATTCTAAATTACTATATATAATTATGTGCTATAAATGACTTTTATCATGAACTACAATTAATTAAACACAGTCACTATCACTATCATTTTTCTTTCTTTTTTCATATTCCACATCATTTCAAAAAAAAAAAAAGTCCTCTAATAAATTACAAGCAATCACAGAGGTCAGCACTTTTCAAACAAACTTCTCTATATGCATAAAATACTGCAGGCCGACAGGAAAAAATGCTTGCTGAATAAACAGCAATAAAGTATTTGTGTCGGAAAACTGCTTGCAGGAGACAACAAGAATCCGGCGCTTCTTAACTGGGCCTCGCAGAGACCAAACCTGCTTACAGTCTGGAACTTTTGTGTGCTTCATTTAGCAGGTACATGACAGGAGGAGAACAGCACTGGTGTGGACTGCACCTGCTCACACACACACACACACACACACACTCAAACACGGCCCTCCAATGCCAACAAACATCCTAAAAGTGAGTCGCTATTCCGCTGTGATTAGTCCTTATTAAACACCTCGCTGTTATTACAGACTTCAGCCAATGTTTTGATTACGTCCATTAACACACACACACACACACACACTGCTCTGCACTCAGCATGTATGGTGACTCACGGGTCATTTTCTAATGAATGGATCTGTGTTTGCAGGAGACTTCACATCACACACAGGTAAAGCTCACAGAAGACTCAATACAGATCAAACACACGAGGGTCTGTCAAAGTGAAGATCTATTATGTGCCCAAAAACTGAGACAATGAAGCTCTGCTGTAATGAGAAACGAGCGTTTCCAGCTGAAAGGCACTATGCATTGTTTTTAAAAGGCTTTTCAGTGTATGAGTGAAATAAAACATGCGATAAACATTATTTCATTTTCTCTGACATTTTACATCTTACAGACAGAACTTAGAAGGAATTCAAAATAAATAATAGACACATACATTTTTACACAATACATACAATAAAATAAATAAATTAAGAACCCTAATATAAGTTATAAGTAAAAAAAATAAATAAATAAATAAATGCATCAATTTCTACATACAATAAAATAAATACATTATTTTTACAATTACTTAATAAAGTAAGAAAAATCCCCAGATGTAATTAAATACATGATGTGCCAAATACTAAATCTTTGAAAAAGTGATAATATGAATTTTAATTGAATATGAACACATTTTAATTGAAGCTATATTAAACTTGTTTTGTTGTAATGCTTAAAAAAGCAGATTTTCATCTTTGACCCATATATAAAATAAGCATCTTACATTTTAAAAAGGTTTTATGTTTATATTTAAGGTCTGACTACATTTAATTTAAGTTGTAATTAAAAAAACAAAACAATCAAGTCTCTTCTAGTAATGTTCACCAAAGACACTTTTTTCTGTACTTTTTTCTCTAAATGCAATATTCCTTCTTGATTTCGCACATTAGAGTTCGAGACAGATTTCAGACACAGGAAGTGATGTCATTGTCTGGTCATAGCTCCACAGGAAGGAAATGTGGAAGGACAAAGCCCTGACCCCAAAGAGCCACGAACAAACAAGCGTCCGCCAGTCAGAAACTAACACACAATACACTCATATTCCAGAGTTATTTCCAGTTCATTCTATTAATAATCAGTGATTTTCTGGCTCTTAGTTCACATCGATTAGTTGTGAGCTCGTTTGTGCGTACAAATAAAAGCTGCCAAACAACAACACCTTCAGTGTCTCTCTTTCAAGTAAAAATGAACCAAAACACTGATGACATCATCAGGCACTCAAGACTCGTATGCAAATTCCGTCCAATCACATGCTCTCTAGAACGTGAATGCCCCTCCCACTGGCTACCAACAGATTCAAAGCTGTGATGAAAACTACATTCTACTGGCTATTTTAGAAATAAACTTAACCTAAACTTCCTGTTTCGACAGGAAATACAGCAGCACAGAAATCAAACCACACAGATCGAGCCATTTTCATGGGTTATTGTTAAGAAGATCTAATATAATACCTTAAAATAACTTCACAATGTGCAAAAGGAAACATAAATATTCTCTTATATTATATATTAATAAGTTCTTGCCTTAAAGTCTATATTTATGACAGAGAATGAGAGCGACAGAGAGAGATAGAGCAGTAAACATCCTCATATTACAGATTTCGTGCTTAAAGTCAGGCTTAATTAGTCTGAGGCCGATTATCTGAATCACTGGCCATTTGCTCACTGGATGAGACAGAGACGGCCAGCGGCGCAGCACAGCATTATGGGTAAATGAGCATCAGCACTGCACAAACACTCTCAGAGAAACACACAAACCAGCAGGAACTTTCCAGATGTTTCTGATCACTGAATCTGAACTCCAGCAGCAGAGCGATTCAATCTGACTCCCTAACGAACCATTCAGACGAATCTGTGAACCAGTTCAACCCAATCATCAAAAGAACCGCCAAACAATCACGCATCCCATCATGCTCAGCTCTTACCTGCTAATCTGGAGTTAGCGTAAGGTGGAGAGATGCTGTCATGTGACCCCAGGTCCCGACTGGCCATGTGACCGTACTGAGAGCCGTCAGCGTAATTCTGCAGGGGTCAAAGGTCAAAGGTCAAATATATATATATATAAATGAATAAGAATCCCCTAGCGAAAAAACATACTAAAATGCATTTGAAATACATTTATTTATGCTACGTATACTTTTATACACGTGTGTACTTGATAAAAATACTCTTCTATTGTATTTTTAGTCTACTAAATTGCTAAACTGGAACAACTAATATTGAACTCAATGCACGTTAATTGTGCCGAAGTACAGCTAAAGACATGCTGAAGTACATTTGATTGTGCTAAAGTATACTTCAGGTACACTTTACATTTTTTACCACAAAGTTTTAACATTAAAACACATTTTAGGCTCAATAATAAGAAATATGCATTGTGCACAAGTGATACTCAAATAAAGTTTAATTATAATTTTTATATCATTAAGTCTTAAGTAATACGGCAGTAAATATGTTAACAGATATGAACTATGCTTAGTATGAAATAAATGTACCTTAAATATATTACCTTTTTACTAGGGTAAACATGCTAAATATTATATTACATTATTTTATTGAAAAAATCATATAATTTTTATATACAAAGATATGTCTTTTATATAACCTTCTAAAAATACACAATTAAATAATAATAAGATGACTTAAAGTGACACAAATTCATAAATTACAATGATAATACTTAATAATTAATGGCAATACATGAATGATAATACATAAATAACAAGTATTATATTGTATTAAATGAGATTACATTTTATTACATATCAAAAAAAAAGAATATATATATATATATATATATATATATATATAGACAGACATACTGTACATGGTTCAGTAAGATACATTTCATAAATGTACTTTTTTTTTTTTAATTATAATGAAATGAGAAACATAAAAATAAAAAATAACAATGAGGTGCTTAATGGCACAAACAATAAAGAGACATATAAAATCAACATTAGTCAAAATTAAATAATTAAATATATAAATAAATTGTTAAATGCATAATATAATAATTAAATATATAATTAAATGCACAAATAAATGCAGAAATGTATAAATTATAAATAAATAAACTTATAAATAAATATAAGTTTACATCTACATTTATGTAAATGATGATAACTTTACAATGTAAATAAATAAATGAATAAATATTTATATATTTCTGCATTTATTTATATATTTTATTATTTCATTATGTATTTAACAATTTATTTCTACATTCCGATATTTATTTAATTACTTAATTTTGAATAATTTGGCCCTCCATACTATTAAGAGTTGATATTCAGCATTGGTCTTATTTTGCACTGAAATGATTAGTTTCCACCTGACATCACAAATCTAAAATTATAATCTCGCTGAATATTCAGATTCACTCAGGACTAATAAATAAACCTGGCCTAAATTACAGGAGTTCACAGGCCACTCTCTGAAGGTAAATCACTGAGAGAAATCTAAAGCCTTGGACCGTCAGTCAGCTGTGAATAAAGCGCTCGGGAGAGTTCATTAGCATTCGGAGGAAGACGAGGAGCAGAAAGCGCTCTGTAAGCATGTCCTTGATTCACCTCTGATTCTGCTGACAGAAGACCCTATCACAACGACCTTTGACCTCTTACACACCGCGTCAAATCATGACAAAATAACACACAGAAGTGCAACATGTAGATGCAACAAATGCAAAGCCTACACAGACAAAACAATCCCACAATGCACTGATGAGACACATTATAAGCATTAAAATTAGTGCTTTCAAACGATATATATATAAAAACGATATATATATATTGTATATTATATTATTATATATATAATGTAAATGATGACTTTTATTTTGGATGCGATTAAGAGCACATTAAAATGCTTATATTTCATTTGTGACTAAATAATGTCAATTATCTAAGCATACTGTACATATGTATGTTTCAATAAGATAAATATTATAAACTAAAACAACAGTTAATTTATTTTTACATTCATTAATTCAGCTTTTATCTAAGCCGGAATACAAGTGATAAATATAACATATATATATTCTATAATAGAAATAGAAATAAATATAAATGCTAAAATGCTATAATCTTACGTGTGTGTGTGTGTGTGTGTGTATATATATATATATACTGTATGTAAACAATCAGAATGTACGTATGCACATTTCAATAAGATAATTATCATAACTTTAAATGAAACAATACATTTGTTTATTAATCGAGGAATGAGGAATGTAACAAGTAATACATATATATTAATTATAAATAAATAAATATATGACAAATACATAAACATGATATTTAATATTATATCATATAACCACTTTCTTACATTTATTAATTTATACATATATATCTAAATAATAATATAATATAATAATATATACAACTGATAAATATATATCTAAAATAAATAATTTATATATATATATATATATATAAATGATAAAATAAATACATAAATGATATAATATATTATAATATAACAACATAATATAACACAATTTAATATTATGCAGGTATTTTTAAACTAATTAGAGTTAATGCATCATTAGCTCAGAAACATGTAAATGTCAACCTCTATTGACATCAATTTAGTCTCATTAGTCTGATCAGCTCATTTTAAGTTAGGAAGTTGCCTTAGAAGTCAGCTGCCTATGTAGGGAGCCTACAGCAAGACGAACACTGAAACCAAAAGCATCTATGAATGAGTAAAAACTCACCTTTGTGGCACGAACTCCGTTTCCCCAAGACGAGCTCGCTCTGTCTTCCAGATCTACAGAGAGAAGAACACAAGTCACATTCACAAACTCTGTTTATTCATAAATCCTGCTCAAATCTGCACTGAAATGAAAAACCAAGAGTCCTAATTAAATAAAAACAGCTACCATTCATTGTCTACATGTCAGAGCGTTCGTATTTCCCACAATCCTGCAGTAATGAAGGTCGAGCGTGACATAAATGTGATGTTTACATTCACACGGGTCTAATTCTAATGACGGAGAGACAATACAACATTATGCACTTTATAATGGCGGTAATTAACGACGCACATGCAGCTTCTGTCTTTACATTGTCTCAGGCTCTTTCTTCCTAAACGCTTTATTGAATCGCCCACCGCGCAAAAAAACAAACCCGCTTCCACAAATCCTCTCCCACTCACAATGAGAGCTCAATCAAAACATGCTCAGAAAACTTCACTTCAAAGTGGCCCTCGTGACGCCGGCGCATGAAAGACGCGCTCTTTATTGAGATGCTCATTTATCGCAGTCAACAGCTGATAAAAGCCTCTGTTCGTACAGGCCTTCGTGACAAACCGCTTTAAAATCAGCTTCGATGAACCGGGTAAAGCAGCAGATCTGTCATCGAGGACTGAAGGAAGACACAAAGACTCAAAAGCGTCCGAATGCAGGTAAGAATCAATTTGTTAATGACATTCAGACCTGATCACATTTCACTCCAAAACTACAGAAAATGCATTTAATTAAATATAAAATAAAATAAAAGTAAATTCAATTAAATAAAAATAAATAAATATTACAAAAGTATTTTTAAAAATTTCCTTTTAAAATTATTTTCATGTCAATTAACACAATACCCGATTCTCATCAAATAGTCAGGTTAGTTTTTCTAATTTCTATTATTATTTTACTAAAAAATAAGGAAAATGAGTAACTAGTAGAATTTAGTACATTTTAAAATAATTTTAATTCATTCACAATATATATGTGTGCGTGTGCATGTGCGTGTGTGTAAAATAAGTTTTTGTGTAAATAATATATGTGTGTACTGTATATTTATTATGTATTTATAAATACAAAAAAAACATTTTTCTTAAATATATGCATGCATGTGTGTGTACTTATATATGCATAATAAATATAAACAGCACACACAAATATATATTATGTACACAAAAACTTTTATTCTGGATGCGTTATCATTTGACAGCACTAGTATATATATATATATATATATATATATATGTGTGTGTGTGTGTGTGTGTGTGTGTGTTTATCTATTTTATAAATTATATATATTTTTTTGAAAAATATAATTTTTATA
>JAUMHE010000077.1:915888-935906 GCA_032359235.1 Enteromius mattozi
AAATTGATGTTACAATGTAACCTCACTGTCCAAAATAACTCAAAATAATGTTACAAGGTAACATAAACATCCAAAGTCACCATCAAAATGATGTTACAATATAACGTCACTGTCCAAAATAACTCAAAATAATGTTACAAGGTAGCATCAACATCCAAAGTCACCATCAAATTGATGTTACAATGTAACCTCACTGTCCAAAATAACTCAAAATAATGTTACAAGGTAACATAAACATCCAAAGTAACCATCAAATTGATGTTAGAATGTAACCTCACTGTCCAAAATAACTATCAAAATAATGTTACAAGGTAACATAAACATCCAAAGTAACCATCAAATTGATGTTACAATATAACGTCACTGTCCAATATAACTCAAAATAATGTTACAAGGTAACATAAACATCCAAAGTAACCATCAAAATGATGTTACAATATAACGTCACTGTCCAATATAACTCAAAATAATGTTACAAGGTAACATAAACATCCAAAGTAACCATCAAATTGATGTTACAATATAAAGTCACTGTCTGAAAATACTGTCAAAATAATGCTACAAGGCAACATCCAAAGTAACCATCAAAATGATGCTACAATATAACATCACTGTCCGAAATAACTGTCAAAATTATGTTACAAATTAACGTAAACGGCCAATATATCCATCAAGTTAATGTTATAACATAAAATCAACATCCAATGGAAAAATCAAAATATTATATCAACACAACATAATTGTCCAATATAACTGTGAAGATATTGTTACAATGCAAGGTCAATTTCCAGTATAACTGTCAAAACTGTGTACAAAATAATCATCAAATTAATGTTATGATATAACGTCAGTATTCAACATAACGGCCAAAATAAGGTTACAATATAAAGTCAATGTCCAATGTAACAGTCAATAAATTGTTACAATATAATGTCATGACATGCACTTTTGAGTTCACTTTGTGAATAACATTCGCACCTCGTAGGAAATGCGGCTGCACGCATGAACGGTCAAATGCACTTGTTGGTCAAAACGTCTGTTTTTGAGAATGAATGTAAACAGTGTCAGAATGTCAGAATTGTGCATGTCCAGGTGTTTCCCTGTAAATGCAGCTCCTGCTGTCTGTTAATATTAAATTTAACATTAATTAAACAAGAAAAAGGAAAAACAGACCTTGTTTCTTGATTTTTATTACTTTATCAATGCTTACTTGGTAAAAATGTATATTTTTGAAATCAAGAAGTGTGTTCAGTTACTGCATATTAGCTTTTACTCTGGCATCAAGAATCACAAAACTACACGGTCATCTGAAAATCTGTTCATCCCATATATGTGTGTGTGTGTGTCTGGTCTGTCAGTGTCTATAACAGAACACTCTGTGTTTACACTGAGCAGATCTCTGGCTTTCTGCTTTTCCCATTACCCATCAGCCCCTCCTCTCTGTCTCTCTGCCACCGCCCACCGGCCCGCCCACCCGCCGCACGCACTAAATAACAGACCTCGTTTCATTGCTGCACCCTGAACACCTGCAAAACTTTCAGAGGGAAAAAAGAACGAGTGAGTGAGTGAGAGAGAGAGAGAGAGAGAGAAACGAGTATGTTTGAACACAGCGGCCAGACAAAAGCCTTTCATGAGAGGGCACTTCTGTGGGAAAAACTCCTCACAGTGTCCGGTTACATTCCTGTCTGTCTCACCCTCTGTTTCTTTAAACAAGAACGCAAGAGTGAATTAAAAAAATAATAAAAAGAGCAGGTCAAACTTCAGCCCCAAATCAAAATGTATTAATATTAAATTATACTTTGCTTAGAGAAAATGAAGCACATTTTAAATTGTGACACTGTTTTCATGCCAATTAAACATATTTACCCATACACCATACACTATTATCCATCCAGACATTTTACTTTTAGTTTTTTGCAATTCTTGTTATTCACAGTTGTGCTTCTCATTACATTTTTGATTACTGTATACATATACATTATACTGTATATATCTTTTTAATAGAAGTGAATATTTTGCACATTAAGTGCATCTAATTGAAGTGCATATTCCTGTGCACATTTTTTTGTGCATTTAAGTGCATAAAGTGCGTAATAGCAAGATGTATTTAACACAACATAAAGACAATTTAATAATCATCATGGTCATTGTTTTACCATATTACGGTAATGAGCATTTCTTTTTCAATTATGCCAATTAAAACTGTAGGTAAGGGTTAATTTGCCACAATAATCATAATTATAATGCATGAGAAAATGGGGAATTCACATAAAATTCATAGTAAAGCATTTATGCATAAATACAGTTTTGCCGTGTTGTGTTGTGTAATTAGAATTTAAGGATTAATGTGCTGAACTGTTATAAAACTAAGTAATTTTTTTTATTTAGTTTTTTTTAACACAATATATACTTTATGTTCTATTAATATTGTTATATTTACTTCATAATATACTTCATATAATTTTTCCCTTTTTAAATTGGTATGAAATACAACCCTGACATGTTTTTGTGCAAGAAATGCAATGAAAAACATATTCAGAAGACCATAACCTTTGCGTTTCTGAGCGCTTCTCTGCAGTCGGCCTCATATCTGTGGTTTCTGTGCGATGTTTAAAGCGCCTAACCCCAGCGGGTTTGATTCCTGCTCTACGTGTCACGACACACACGCAAAGTAAACAGCTTCTTAAATACATATTTATTGGATAATTAGGACTCTAATTGGTTCAAGCTGTAACGAGACGGACGTTAAACCAGCAACTGCAGCAAAAATTAGCACTTGGAAAAACAGTAGCACGTACTGCCCACACCGCGAAAGTGAGAAAAACACACACACACACAAACGTCAAACACACATAAACAAACACATAAAACACACGCAAGGGCTTTCTACGATTGCAAATGGTTTCACACACACACACGCACACAAGCATGCATGCATGCAAACGGCAGCCATAACCAAAGCACTGATGGAATGGAATGTCAATGGCGTCACAGACACACACACACACATACACACTGCCAGATGTTCAACTGCCTTTTAGGAAAACCAAGATGAGATTTCCTCTCAACTTACACACACACACACACACACACACACACACAGATAATCCGAACACTTCAACCTGACACTTCCTGAAATTCCAGTCATGCACGACAACATGTGAACAAGTGCAGGAATTTCACTGCTAAATAAAGCATCTTCTGCCTAATAGAAAAGTTTCAACTTCACTACTTACAGAGCAATTACAGTTTTTGCCCATTGCTTACACACTAAAAGTGAATGCTTACACCAAAGCCTCAATACCTAAACTTCTTGTATCTTATCTTAAACACAGTGTAGCCATAGCTTAAACACATTTTCAACTTTGCACTTTGTTTACAATTCTGTAACACACTTATTGCGAAACACTACACATGTTTTCTTAGACACTTCATTCAAAAACAAAATCACCTGATATCATTGGAACACTCTGTTCAAAAAGCAAAACTCATCTGGCAATTGTAGACACACCTGAAATCACCTGCACAGAAAAACAGAACACCGATCGGTCTGAACCTTAGCACTACAAATAGACCTCAGGTAAGCCATTCTGAGAACTTTGCAAGCATGGAGGCAATGAGAAACAGAGTAAGATGAGGACAAAGAGAGAGAGGAGTCAGACGTGGAAGAGGATGAGGACAAAGACGAGGACCAGTGCGGGGACCTGTGTCAGATGACATCAGGGCTACTCTGGTGGACCATGTGATAAATCATGGCCTGTCCATGAGTCCACCCTAACCTCAGTCAGTACACACTAACATCGATAATAAATACATTCCAACTGGAGAACATAAAAGTAAAATAATAAAAAAAAACACTTAAAGCAATCATATAAATATAAAAAATACTGATAAATATTATAAATAAAGAAAATAATCTTGATAAAGTATATGAAAATATGATAAAATCTTGATATATTAGTTGAGATAATACTATGTCATTTATTACAAAACCAAAAAAAACTTGACACATTTGTTTAATGAGTTTTATTATTTTACAATAACAACATTATATTACTATTATAATATATAGTATTTATTTATACTACTCTTTTAGTGTTATATTTATTGTTTAGCTAATTATTTATTTTTAAATGTAAAAAATATAGTATTAATTTGCAAAAATATATTGGTAACACTTAATAAGGTGTCATTTGCTACATTAGTTAATGTATTAACTAACATGAACAAACAATTAACAATGCATTTATTACACTATTTACTCATCTTTGAAAATATAGTCGTTCATTGTTTCTTCATGTTAGTTCACGGTGCATTAACTAATGTTAACAAACACAACTTGTGATTTTAATAATGCATTAGTAAACGAAATTAACATTAACTAACATCAATAAATGCTGTAGATGTATTGTTCATTCTTAGCTCACGTTTACTAATGTTCTTAACTAATGTTAACTAATGAACCTTACTGTAAAGTGTTACCAATATATCATATAATATTGTCATAAAATGTATTATGGTTTTATTTTTCATTTTCATTTTGATGCCTCTGTAATGATTCAAATAAACTATGCTATACATCATGACACAAAGTATTGGATAAAACAAAACAAAACAGATACACAGCACTCTAGATACTTTTGATGAAAAAAGTAGCAACTTAATGAGCGTTCATTTTGAACTCTGTGTACAAATACAACGTCAATGATACCAGTAACACACACACACACACACACACACGAGATGCGTTAGCATTAGCCTCTGTCACCGCTCAATTACGGCAGGCATTACAGTGGCACATCTTCCAGCAGCACACTTGACAATATCCAAACAAGTCAGCCGTTTTAATTAAAAGTTCTCTGTTTCAGCGTGCTCCTCACCTGCCGTGTTAATTACACACAGTGCTGCTATTCCTCTGCCTTTATTTTCAGACGGCTAATTACACTTTTTTGAGTCTCTTCACCTTCACTTCTATGAGCAGGTGCGACGACAAAACAAGGTGCGCTGTTCCCGCCCCACCACGACTCGTTAAGGACAAGACCGCTCGTTAACACATGGACATCTTACTGCTTAAACCTTCAACACTTCTGAGAAGTAATAGAGCTCGGAAAAAGCTCCAAAGTTATGCTTTTTAAAACTTACAAGCGTTAAATGAGACAGAATTGAGAAGTACTTCACCTCAAAACCCTAAAAATCATGAAGCTTCATTAAAGCAAAGAGTTAACCCAATAAAACTTACTCTTTTATGGGGCTCAAATGAGACATAATTGAGAGTTGAATTGCTCTTTTAGAACTTCTGAGATGTAAATGAGACATAATTGGGAATCACATTAAATACATTGTCTCAAAAATGTGAAATGAAAATGAGCTCAGTATTTTATTGCTCAGAAGTTATGAGACTTATGAGACTTACAGTAAATGAGACATAAATAATAATAATCACATTAACTATTTAACATTTTTCTCAGATTTTTCTCATAAAAATTTTGTGTTGATGATCATGAAGATTTATTAACGGACAAAGGAATAGAAATATTTTATTGAGAATCGAGTATTTCGCTCTGGCACCTGAACAGAAAATCTCAACGATTCATTGCAGTGAAGAGTTCATTTAATAAAAACCCATCGCTCGAACGTTGCTCTTTGAACTTAAATTTGGCATAACTGATAACATAATTGCTAAAAAAAATGCTCTTTTATAGCTTACAAGACTAAAATGAGACACAATTGAGAACAACATTAAGTATTTAGCTTTTTACTAAATTGAAAATCACGAAGCTTCATTAAGGACAAAGATAATTCAATGAAATTTTAATGTTCAGAAATCGCTCTTGTAAAGTTTGCAAGCATTCAATAAGACAAAATTGAGAATCACATAGTATTTAACTTTGTTTCTACTACAATGACCAGTACTGAAACCCATGAGGCTTCATTATTGGAAATAGGTAATTGAATAAAATTGTATTGCTCAGAAGTTGCTCTTTCATGAGACATAATAGAGAAAGACGTTAGGCATAAAGTCTCAGATGTTTCTCCCAAAGTAGGCAGGTAAAAATGGCTTATAAAAAGATCTGATCATTTGTAGAGAAATGTTTGAGTTCATATTGAGATCTCAGACATTGAGATCTCTTCTGAAACTCTACAGGTGATACACGCACTTAAAAATTAAATGTAAGTTTATTTGTATAGTGCTGTTCACGATACCAACAACTGCAAAGCAGCTTTACAGAAAATATCGAGTTTCTACACTACATTTAGTAGTAGGTTAGTAGTGGTGACTATGACAGAAACGTACAATTTACAGAAATTATGACAGGTTTTATGGTCCAGGGTTAAAGTTTGCGATTAAACACTGAAATCAAGCTCTAAAAAGTGTGTTCTGATGCCACAGAAGAACCATTTTTGAACTTTTTGAACAGTTCTTTAATGAACCATTTTAAACAACGTTGTTTTTTTTATCTTTAAAAAAAAAAATTGGTTACACTTTATTTTTATGGTTACACATATTAGTTGCTAATTAGCATGCATATTAGTTATTTATTAATGCTAATTAAGCACATATTAATGCCTTCCAGGCATTTTTTTGTCTTGTTTCCAGCCAAAATATCTAAAAATTCTTTAACCAAGAAGGATTTTCTAGACAAGAAAAAATAGTCTTGTTTCAGAAAAAAAAAACATGTCAAAATTAAGAGCATTTTTACTTCAAACAAGCAAATTAATCTTGTTTTCTGTTTGAAATAAAAAATTTTAGCTTATCCCACTGACAGATTATTTTGCTTGTTCTAAGCAAAAAGTCACTTAATTTTGACTTATTTCTTCTGAAAACAAGACAATAATTTTTACTAAATCTTACTACTAATAAGCACACTGTAAAAAAAAACATGAAATTTATTTGCTGTGGTTTTTTATTCCAGCTGTGTTTGCCAGAATTTGGTTTCAAGTTAAATTTACAGTTAAATACTGTAATTTCATTAACTGATATAATGTTAATATACCAATGTATTAAAGTACTGAAATCTCTTTTGTACCTTTGAAATACACTGATATATATATATATATATATATATATATACACATATATATATATATTTGTGTATTTTGTGTATATATATATTGAAGGTGCTCAGAGTCCTTCACACAAACACTAAACACCATCATGGTGAGACTCATTAAACTGAAATATGAAATAAATATTCATTTAACAACATTACATGTAACATACAACCCTAATAAAGAAAGAAAAAACTAAAAACCATAGTTATTTCAAAGAAAAAAACATCAAATTCAAACAAAATTTGAAATGCAATGCAGGGAATTCTGGGAATGTCAGGTTACGGTTTACCTGTAAATTTTACAGGAATTTTCCATTGACCACTTAACAGCTTTCTACTGTAGCATTTCCACAATTTTTTACCGTTAAGATCACAGTAATTTTTCACAGTGCAGCAAATGAAGAATTTACTGAAGTCGTAGTTAATAGTTAACAAGTGTTACCTATTCTGTGACACCAAAACTTTAAAAGGTTCCACAGAACCAATGATACCAATAAAAAACTTTCATTTTTAAGAGTGTAAGTGAGATAATTGAGGACTTTGATCTCAGGACAAACGTCTGAGAGTTCAGGAGAAGTCTCAGTGTGTTTTCAGGAGAAACATTTAAGACATTAAAGTGATTGAGTTAACAGTGTGTTTGGACACTGCTTAGGAACCTGTTTGGAAAGGGCAGGGCTATTGTGAACGACAGCATAAGATCAGCACCGTGTGATGGGTGTTTCCCATCAATCCTCATTACCCACAATGCACTTTGGCCCTATTGTTGTTTCACGAGGCTGCTGAATCACTGCAGACAGAGGCGTCTTTAGTCGGTACACTTTCCCAGGCCGTATTTTTACTCATTCATTATGACTCCGGCTGGGACGGGATCAGAAACGACACAGTCCAGTTCAGGCTTTGTGCAAAACAAATAAAACAATAACACTCAATTATACGGACGTGAATGGAAGTGAACGGATTGAAGCGGATCGCCGGCCTGCCTTAACCGAACCCGACAGATGGAAAGCGGACTATATTACCCATCACGCACCAGATTAGATCAGACTGGACCCCACTACCTGAACTAAACAAGACTCTAATAGAAAAGCCCTTAGATAAAGCACAACGAGCAGATCTAAGAGTAAGTGAAGGTGAAAAGCAGCCTCCTTCGCACTCAGGAGACCAGCGCACAAAAACAGGAAGTAGCTCTGCCTGCACTTCCTGTCAGACATCAGTGTCTGTCCAAAACAACAGGAGCTCTGCTCACTCGGCCTTCAACTTCAACCTGTTTACAACATCCACGTTCATCTGCTTTAATTGCGCTTATATTTTCCTGTTGATGTTTTGGACTTGTACAGACGTTATCAGGGTTATTCCGGGAAGATCAAATATCAAAAATGGAGTATTTAAATGGATATAAATCATGGAAAAAATTAATTCTCCTAAACAGTGCATTAAAAATAGCCTCAAAACAAGAAGTATTTATTTGAGCCGCAAACGTATAAAATAAAAATAAGATAATAAGTTTATTTTTATTTAACGCCATGTCAGGTTATTTTCATGGCAAAAACTATAAAAAAATACAAGTATGACAAATACAATAAAAACCAGCAAACAAACAAATACAAGTTATATTACATTAACATATGATAAAAATTCTAAAACATTTATAAAACGAATTTATACTAAACAACTCTTCAAGTGAGTTGATTAAAATCTGTACTATAAGATAATACAATAATTTATAATGAGAATGTATTATATGTATGCTAGATTTATGCTTAAAACAAAGTTGGATAAGGGAAAAAAAGTAAATAATAAATACAATAAATGGCAAATAGTAAAATAGCTTGTTTGAGGATGTTAAATAATAAAACAAATCATAAACAATACCAAAAAAAACAATGAATATACCTTATTTAAGGAGGCTAAATAACAACAAATAATGAAAATAACAAGCAGTAAATCTAACTTATTTAAGGATATTAAATAATAATACATTAAATAAATAAAATAGTGCCTCATTTAAGGATGTTCAATAATAAATAACAGAATAAATAGTAAATTGTTTAACTTTAAGTAAAACATTAATATATACCAGTGTTATCAAACGATTAAAGGTTTTTGTTTACATAATATATATGTATATGTGTGTGTACTGTTTATAGTTACTATGTATATATAAATACAAACACGTGCATGTATATACTTAAGAAAAACATGTTGTTTATATAATAAATATAAATTTATGCATACTAAATTCTTATTGTTTACATTTAGTAAATATTTATTACTTAAAGACAATTGCGGTAAACCCTGTAGTTTACTCAGCATGAAAACTGTCATGTCAAAAAATAAATACAGTAGAGGACTTGACTGGATCACGAAAACTATAGAATGAAGGAAGGTGAAAAACAAGGAAAGAACAGATAGCTTAGAGTTATTTGACATAATAGCATGATGAATCATTCACAGTGAGTCCAGCGACACCAATTAAGCAAGTAAACAGAGTCACTCATGACATAGGCGCTAATCAGCATGCGGCGAATGTTGCGTCTGCACCCGTCCTGAACTGTTCCAGCACAAATAGGTCTAAGAGCCCCGTTTCCAGGTCAAACAAACAGCATATGAGAGCCTTATCAAAGCAGCGCAGAGATAAAGAGCAAGAAACATATTCACAAACACACATTCGCAGACGTTTAATCATAAAGGAAGTGGGCTACAGGACACAACAATGTCAACAGAGCGCTGGGAAACTAACTCTGCTGACGTAACTCTGGAGGACACGCAGGACACCAGCGCTGCTTTACACAGAGACCAGACGCAAACAAGTGAAGAAAACAACAGAGGCTTTTGTGGCGCTGAAGGCCTCGTTCTGAGGCCGACTGGGGGCCGTGAAGGGCCGCTCTGTCATGAAATGCACTTTTTATTAAGAGTAACATTCACTTCATTTTTGCCTAAAGATCTGACAGCTACACTCTTAAAAATAAAGGTGCTTAAAAGCTTTTTCACAGCGATGCCACAGAAGAAGCATTCAGTCTTAAGACAACCATCTCTTTCTTACCTTTTTATAACCTGAAGAACTCTTTTTTCCTACCTGGTCTCATGGCATAAACATACCTGGGTGCACTTTTTAGCGAGACACAAAATATGTACCAATAAGTACATATCACTGCAGTTTCCAAAAGAAACGAACACCTTTTATTCCTTTTCACACAAATTTACAGTTTTGGTTAATAAAGCATAATAATTTTCACACAATTACTTGAAGAATATCATGTTATGACTTCAAAACAGTATTAATATGCTGGGATATTTGAAAACTGACGCTTTTGAACATTATCATCACACATATCCAGCTTCATATCTATGTGTTTTCATAGACGCTAGGTTTGTTTGGTAGCTCACAGAGTACAGAGATGTACTTGAGAGACGAGGAGCTCCTGTGTTACTACGCTTCAACAAAACAATTTAAATCTGTGTAAAAGGAAGCTGAAATGACACAGTTGGGTAGGTTTAGGGTTGGATTTGTTGTAGGGCATATTTCCAACATTGATAGAGCATTAACTTTTAGCAACAGTCCATGAATATTTCAATTCTGAACCGCCGCAATACATACCTATATCAACGTAATAAATGTGCCAGGGTTCACGTATTGAACCTGTGTTTTAAAGACTATCAGTGCACATTTCTCTTTGGAACTGCGGTAAAATGTGCAGTAAGGCATGTAAAAACAGTGTTGCACAAAACGTGCACAGAGGTACATATTTTTATGAGACCAGGTTGCTTTTTTCACCACAAAGAAGCTTTTGTGAAATAGAAAGGTTCTTCAGATGTTAAAAACTACATTTAAAGGCATTTCTTCTGTGTATGTGTTAAATATAATACAATCTAATTTCCATTTAAAATATCATTACTCCAGTCTTCAGTGTCACGTGATCCTTCAGAAATCATTCTAATATGCTGATTTGCTGCTGTGAAGCATTTCTTTCCAGGATTCTTTAAAGATTGAAATTCAAAAGAACAGTGTTTATTAGCATTTACATAAAAGTCTTAATATGTCAGTTTGGACCAATTTAATGCATCCTAGCTGAATTAAAGTATTTGTTTCTTACTATATTTTAAATCTCACTTACCCCAAACTTTTTAATATATCACGGTTTTCACAAAAATATTGAGCAGCTCAACTGTTTTCACCATTAATAAAAATCTGAAATGTTTCTTGAGCAGCAAATCAGCATACTAGTATGATTTCTGAAGACCATGTGACACTGAAGACTAGAGTAATGATGCTGACAATTCAGCTGCACATCACAGAACTAAATTAAAGTTTAAAAGATATTCACATAGAAAACAATTCTTTTAAACTGTAAAAATATTTCACAGTTTTACTGTTTTTCCTGTATTTTTGATCCAATAAATGCAGCCTTGGTGAGCAGAAGACACTTCAAACATTTGACCAGTAGTATACAATCTAGGATATTACGAAATATCAATCTCACTATGGGGGCATTTTTTAAAAGTATCTGGGGCATTTTCAGTGTCATTTTTGCCCTGAGCCCTGGTTAAATTTACTTTCAGCAAGAAAAAAACAGCAGTGAATTTGGGACAGATGGTATAAAACACAGTCAGAGGCCAGAAAATCAGAGCAGCTGAACAAAAGCAGCAGGAACTGAAGATCCTCTTGATCAAGGATGAACTGATTTCTTATATAAAGCAGAGATAGTTCACCCTGTGCATTCATTCATTCTCTGTATTGACATCTGTAAGGTCATCCAGGGACTGCACAGATAGAGAAGACAGCTTGATTCTGCTGTAGTGAACTCAACTCATCAGTGAGACAATGAAAGTGAAGTGAGATTTTCCCCATAGCGCTGACGTAATGCTGCCGTCCTGGCATCTTTTCTCTGCGAGCTCAGCGTGACGTCTCTAGACGGCTAATAATAAAGCACAAGCATTCTTAGCATAGATGCTACAGCGTTTGGAGGAACTCGAGTGGCCTGAATGACAAAAGTGCTTCACATTTTCATGTTCATTCAAAGTTCAGAGGATCTGATTGCTTGAAGATTCAGACTGATTGCTGTTAAAATGCATTTACTGTTTATCTGACAGAAACACTGACGAGTTCAGCACGAGGCATTTTAAGTTTCCTACAAGCAAAGAAACTAAGAAAACATAATTCAATAAATTGAGCAAAAAAAGAAAAGTACTATAGTGACTTTTATCCTGAACCACCAAAAATGTTTTTTATTTATTTTGTGAAAATACATAAATGCATTTAAATCATTGTTAATAAATAAAATATATTTAATTAAATATTTATCTACATTTTTTAAGTCTCATTATATGAATATGAGCATTAAATATAAATAGCATATATGCAATAATGAATCATCTTTAGTGCTGATAAACCATTAATTGCAATTAATTGCATCCAAAATAAACATTTTTGTTTACAGAATGTGTTTGTGTTGAGTATATTTATTATGTATACATAAATACACAAACATACAGTTATATTTAAAAAAAAATTGCATGTATATATTTATATTATATATGAATATAATTAATATATAAACATAACATTTCACGAGTTCACACTTCCTCATTAATAATCGAATAGAATGAGCATGTTTGGCGTGCTGTCCAAGGAGAGGGCTGAGAGCTCGGTGGACTCCGAGCCCTAGGGATTTTAGCCCCTTGGCGGCGAGGGTTGGACTGAGCTCGGTGTCCGGCCCGAACCCCGAGCCCCCTCCCCCCGGGAGGAAGGTGAGGTCTAAAGGCGGAGTAAGGGGAGGCGGAGGGATGCAAAGAACGAGATACCAGAGAAGGGGAGTTCGCTCTATTTAAAGGAAAACCTCTTAGCTGTGATAGGGTAATCAGATAATAGGCTGATTGGGGAACGAGGTTTCAGTTGTGATTAATCATTCGTACATGCTTCTCCTGAAATTTGTTTATCATTTTTCTAAAATATATACATGCATGTGTGTGTATTTATATACACAGACACACAAATTATGTAAACTGAAACTTTTATGTTGCATGCGATTAATCGGCACTTGCAACTTTACACAGATAGTATAAAACATATGTGTGTGTGTATTCAAACACACAACCATCTTTCTGTAGTCATACGATGCCAACATCCAAAATAAAGTCGCAATTCATTAAAAATCATCTTAAAAGCATACAGAGATCACCGATTTGACTTTTGTTTGACTTCAGGAGATCACACAGACCGCTTCTGCATTGCAAGTTTTGTCATTTCAACCTGAAAAGTGTGTTTGAGAAGTGCTAGAAGGACATTTATCTCACACAACCAAAAAAGCCGTGCAGAAATAACCCCAGCAAGTCAAAGGCCTGAAAACCAGACTATTATAAGCCGGCTCATTATTAGCATTAGATTGCAGCAATAATATTGCTATTACAAGCTAAAAACGCTCATTAATTCCTAATCTCGAGCACAATTAAAGGGTTTGATATTCGTCTGCATCTCTCCCCCTCGCCGCCTCGGCTCGCTACGAGAAAGACAAAGCCGCTCTGAGAGGTGCTGGATTGTGGGAGGAGAAATCTTCTTCTCTCTCTTCATCTCTGCGCTTAATGCAATCGCCGCCGCTTGACTGACAAGCATAACCAAAACAGAGCGATGCAAATAGCAGCAGGCTTTGCGCCCGGCGCTTTTTTTCAGCCCGTTATTAAAATAACCCCACTTTTTCAGCGTGGCTTAATAAGCCATGGCTGTTAGCAGAACAAACGTACACGCCGGGCCCTGTATCCGAAATCTCCAAGACTGGCACGGGATGAGCTCTACGCGAAATTTAGCAGTGTGCCCACACGCTCCTGTTATTTATTTCTTACGCGCCGTTCTCTTTCCCCTCGATTCACACTTTTCCCAGCGTTTTCCGAGCCAAGTTGCATGGCAACAGAGTAGCTGTAGTTTGCAGACCCCCCTCCATCCTCCGACTTTCCAACAGTGAAAAACTGCGACACAATTCAGGGCGAAAGCGCAGGAACCGAGGGGCAAAGGGAGGGGGGTGGCATGCAAATGATCGAACCCTAAACAACACTCAAGTCTGAAGAAAACAATAGCAGGCATTGAAAACACGAAGGCCGCGACTAGCCAAACGTCGTCTCTGCCCTCCATCTGTGCATTCGGATCACGACTGCAATGCATCTGAAAACAAATGCACGCCGAAAAAAAAAAAAAAAAAAAGCACGGTTACTTCCCGAACGCACCTCCAGGGTCAAGGTCGTTGCTCTTATTTTATTTTATTTTTTTTGCGGGTGCCATTATTTGCAGCATTCATCAGAGGAGGAATTACAAATGTCAGGTTTTATAAAACGTGCACTTTAACAGTGCAAATCTTAGGAAGCCTGCAGGTGCAGAATCCATATTGCACGAATTATGCATGAGCGTGTTTGTGCAGAAAACAAGCCCGACACCGTCGTCAAACCCAAACATCTGCCACAACAATCAAACTCGCATCACAACGCAAAATTCTCACACACCTGAAGTTTGCACCTTTTCTCCACACACACACATGCATGCATTGCATATTTAAACCGAGCTTCTAATCACTCGGTGGGCCGTCACACAAAAACACACAAGGCTGGGTTGCATTCGACATACTTGAGCCAGAGAAATGTCCGCTTCCCAGAGACGTGGGTCCGTTCTTCCCGCTGCTGACAGGAGGGGAAAACATCTACAAAACAATCATGACAACACATTAAAAACTTTCACAGCCCGCCCTGAATCAGAGAATATAAAACACACACAGGTTAAAAGCATCCCAAACATGCCAATCACAGCATAATGCATTGCTTTAGCTCATAAATGCATGCAATTTAATATGCTTAACCTACGTTAAACTCGATTGCAATGTCAAAACCAAGCCAAATTGCAGTGTCCTGAGTGCAGAAACTAGCCTGACTGTCACTTCTGCCTCTGTCTGTCTGAATGGAGTCGCTGCACGCAGACAGCTGGAATATTTTTGGATCTGTGGCTTCATAAAAACACATTTCCTGAGTGAAAACTTCCCAAAAGCATTTCTCACAGGATGCACATTTTGCTCTCTCTCTCTCTTTTTTTTTTTACTGAAACAGAGAGTAGAATCTACTCTAATCTCACGTGCCTTGTCAAAAAAAACATTCTGATGGAATTCCTGTCAGAATTTGGAAGAAATCCTAATGGGATCGGTCTAGAATTCCAGCAGAACAGAAGTGCATTAGGAGTGACTCCAAATTACAACGACGAGGAATTCCATCAGAAGCATTTCATTTTTTACGGTTCAACACAACATTTATATGAATCTATTAAAGAAAAGGGAAAAAACACAAGAAAAGACTGAATAAAGTGGGATATACTACCATTGATGTGGGGAACATTTTCAAATCGCTGTTTCGCATCTATAAGACAACAGAATTACTAATGCAACATCACATCTATCAAATCCACACAAGCTTTTTTTTTTGCAACTTTCTTTCAGATTTCAAATGCAATTTACGCGGCGCAAGAAAGTCATCTTACAAGACTTCTACTGAATCATTTGCGCGCAGAAACACAATGAAATGTGACAAAACGAAACAAAGTGTGATCATTGACCTCCGGCGTGCAGAAGCGCGAAGTGACTTACCGCGCTGAAATCCAGCAAATCGCTCAGTTCTTTATCCGTCCCTAACGCGGCCATTCTCTGATGATGATGATGGTGATGATGATGGTGATGATGCATTTTTAGAAATATCACATAAACCTAAAAACATGGAAACAGATCGCAATGAGAAAACACCCGATCAGGAGGAGCGTGTCTGATCTTCAGAAACACATACACGCACGCACGCACGCACGCGCGCGCACGCACACACACACACACACGGACCCACGGAACGATCGAGCCCCAAAAAATCCACTCTGCGTGAAAAAGACACCGTGCTTCAGAGCAACATTTCGCCACAAGGTGAAGCGGACGCGCAGGTGTCCGGCCGCGAACAAAGTCTCTCCAAGTGTCCCTCCGGCTTCAACAATCCCGACCGAGGCGTGCGTTCGCGAACGGAGGGAGAATGTGGATTAAATAAACGCGCGGATCAGCCCGCGACGCGTTTCTCTCGGCTCCTGGACTGTTTTATTGACAGAACGGCGAAGTAGCGTTCCTCCGGATCAGCGCGCGCTTGCAGCCATCTACTGCACGAGCGCTCCGAACAGACGCGGCGCGCGAGGAACAGCACAACTTTGACTGCCACGACCTCACAGAGAACGCTTGCTTCGAGACAGAAGAGTTTTAGCGATCGTTTCATATTTGTGCGCGCTAAGTGGAGAACAAATGACAGCTGAAGGAAGCTTAGAGTCAACTTTGGGTCACTTCGTTTTTTTCTGAATAGAGAAAAAACGCTTTAAATCACTTCTGAGCTTTACATTAAAGAAACAAATAAAGTGATAAAAAAATAAATGAGAGGAAAAGGACATAAAAAGAGGAAAATATTTTAGAATATTAGCAATAGTTTCATATTTGTGCGCGCTGCGTAAAGAACAAATGACAGCTGAAAGAAGCTTAGAGTCAACTTTGGGTCACTTCATTTATTTATTTATTTATTCATTTTCTGAATAGAGGAAAAACGTGAAAAATGTATTTTGATCTTTACATTAAATGAAGAAAAACAGAAAAGGAAAAGAGATAAAAAATATAATAATATTGAATATATTTATATTAATGGAAAAAATGATTTGAATTACTTTTTAATCACATTTTGATATGTTTTAATAAAATAAAGAATTCGAGAAAAATAAAAAGAGAGAAAAAAACGGTTGCCTTTGACCTTTCCAGACGTTGACATTAAAAATGCAAAAAAAATAAATCAATTAAAAAAAACTAAAAGAAAGAAAATGAAGAGTAAAAAATATATTATTGAATAGGGGAAAAAAAGCGTTTTTAATCACTTTTGACCTTTAAAAAAAGAAAAGAAAAAAAATATATATTTAAAAAATGAAAACTAAATTCATTAATTTGATCCTTTAATGTAAAGGCTTGGCTCTCATGCATATGTACATAACTAATAATATGCAGGTAAAGCTGGTCTTCTAACATGACTTTAGGGAATGAGGCAGCCTCGGCTGATCTTTTTTCATGCCGACACAAAGCACTGCAGCATTTTCCCAAACACCTGTAGTGCTGCAACAGATTGTTTTGCATAAGTGGAGATGAATGGAGTTTTTTTTTTCCTAAAGTCACATTGCAGATAAACCCACATCAACTCAAACTGTAGTTTACAATGCACACAAAAACTAAATCGGTGATCAGAATCTGGTATTGATCCATCTGGGTCATCAATGCATTTCTTCATCATTGTGTTAAATGCATCGTTATGCTTTCATAACAAGGGTTTAATATGGCTGCATTGGTGGAAGATACACACGGGCCTCATGAAACCCTGCAGAAGAGTCTCTTTAAGAGGCCCGATGGGTCACTGGAGTCCATTATTTCACACACCTGCGTCGAAACACACTCATCAGTGTGTTCGGCACAAACACGATGAGCGAAGAGCCCTCGTCTGACAGACTGTCAGGGCTCGAGTCCAGTCGTGAGGGCCAGTCCTGCATCTGTCAGACAGCAACCTGGAGCTTTTAACCATCTCCACAAACATATTTAGCAGACTAACTGCACACGGCACTTATAAAGCAATTATCTTATTATGAAACGCTCCTCCAGAAATGTTTTTTAAACTACTGATGCTGTTCAGGTGGGTCAGGACTCAGGAAACAGATCTGTGACTCCAACAGCATCACTTCCTGTTTGAATGCAGCGCCTCCTGCTGGTTTTGCAGATACTGAAGTTGTTGATAAAGTTGTTGCTTTTTAGTTCTAAAGTGATGCAATCTGCAGAAGTGATGGCGTGTGTTGTTTGTTGCATCACTGAGGAATAATATCGAACACAAAAATCATCTGGTCATTTTTATGCAACGTCATATGGCCTGAATTTAATGCACTGTACTGAGTGCAGGAGAAAAAAAAAGAACATTTGGGTGTGACTCTAAAAGTAGTGATTGAAAAGCTAATAATAGAAAACAGCACCAAAAAAAAAAAGAAAAGGAAAAGAAAATTTCATAAATTGATCCATGGCCATTGTTGGAACAAAAGCAACGTTCTCTAGTGACATAAAAAACATACTGACTTACTAAAATTAAAATCTCTATAAAAAATAAATAAATTATAATATATATATATACAGTAAACGTACAGACTGGGTGTTTTTTTTTTAATATTCAAAAAATATTATGATTTTTAAAAAGTTAATAGCAGAAAACACAGCCAAAAAATAAATAAAAATCATATCATATCATATAGCAGATCACACAATTTGCCTATTTCAGGTCAAAAGCATCGTTCTCCATTGACAAATATTCTAAAAAGCTATGTATTTTTGATTAATTAAATACATATACATAAATATTATATAGAAATCTAAATAAATATATATAAGAATATTTTTGTTTTACCAGATTCTCATTTTATAGGCTCTTAAAAGTATGAAAGTAATTTTTTCCCCCCAGTTGCTTCATACTATGAGTGACTGAACAAATAAATAAATGAGATAAATAATTAAACAAACAAATTGAAATATGGTTTAAAAGCTAATACGGTGCGATAATGTTTTAGATCCCAAAATTGGTCACAGGATTTACACAAACCCAGGTAGTGAGGGTTAGTCTGGTTAGTTGTTTTAACACTTAAAACGTCTGTTAGATCTTATAACTACAATATTATAAAGCCAAATGCATCCTTACTGACATTCAATGGGGAAAAAGGGATCCATTGTGCCTTAATAAAATATAAGTATACATAAAACAAATACATTATTATATAAAAATATAAATAATATATAAGAATATTTTATCACATTATAGTAGTTGTTTTACTGGAGTAAATCTTTTTAGGCTATTAAAAGTATGAAACTGACTCTTTCTTTTCCATTGTTTCACTATTATAGAGTCAAATACATCCTACTTAATGCATTCTTTTTTGTTGTTGTTTAAAACAAAAAGAAGAATATTTCATTACATTATAGTTCAGGTACTTGTTCTTAAAGCATGGAACTGATCTTTTCCCTCAGGTGTTCAGAAGCATGTGAACTACAGTATTGAGAGGAGGTTATGTAGCATTAATAACCAAACCATAAGAGCAGTGCATTATGAAGCACGATAAGAGCCACAGGGATCCAAAGCAACGGGCTGCAGCTGTGGAAACAAACAGAAACGATTGTGAAACTTCACAAAGATTCCTCCCCGATCATGCAGAAATACCACAGTAATCAATACCGGCAACGGTCTGGAGTTATGAGAACTCAGAGGGTTCGTATGTAAATTCAGCTCAGAGGTGTTCATCGATTTCTGTCAGCTCTGAGCACTCAAACACAAAACAGACCGAGCGTGTTTAAGTCTGGTGCATGATAAATGCAAATAGTTATAAGCATATAATCATGAACAGCAAGGATAGCAAAGCTTTCCCATCTCTTCCCAAAAATTACTTTAAGAAGCAATTCACCCAAAAATGAATTTTAGCAGAGCCATCCAAGATGTGGGTGAGTTTGTTTCTTCATCCGATTTGGAGAAGTCTTTGAATCAGTGTCTCAGCAATGAATGTGAATGGGTGCCGTCAGAATGAGAGTCTGATAAAAACATCACAATAATCCACATCACTCCAATCCATCAGTTATAGGGGTCATATGATGTGATTTCAAGTTTTCCTTTCTCTGTGGAGTGTTACAAGATGTTAGTGCAGAGATAATATCCCTGAAGTTGCAAAGATTAAAGTTTAAAAACCATATTCTTTATAAAAGTTATGACTCGTCCACATCCCCCTAAAACGGCTCGTTTAAACACGCCTCCACTTTTCTACGTCACAGAGTGGATTTATTTTCATAACACCGCCCAAATGTTTACACAAAGAAAGAAGGCGGAGCTATTATTCTGGCTGTAGTGTTGCTGCGGGCGCCATGT
>JAUMHE010000077.1:949981-961255 GCA_032359235.1 Enteromius mattozi
ATGATTTCTGAAGATCATGTGACACTGAAGACTGGAGTAATGATGCTGAAAATACAGCTTTGATCACAGAAATAAATTTAATTCTAACACATATTCATATAGAAAACAGTGATTTTGAATTCTAATAATATTTCACCATTTTACAGTATTTTCAATCAAATAAATGCAGTCTTGATGAACAGAAGAGACTTCTTTCTAATCCTAAACTTCTGAATAGTGTATGCTGTTGCTAAGGGGTTATGAGCGGTTACTAGGGTACACTCTGAATTCATATTTAATGATTGTGACATCAGAAGAAAAGTTGTGTTGTTGAAATGAATATAAAGTCTTGTTCTCTTGGGTGTAACTCTCAGCCAAACACACATCTCACATCAAGACAGCTTAAAAACTAGTCGCAGAGGTCCAAGAAGCTGCTGGAACCGACCGAACCAATTAGCCGCCTTCTCTCGCCTGCATCATCAGTTCCCATGGCGACGGAGCTGCGGATGATGGTGAAGATGTAGCAAACAATCCTCGATTCCTTCAGAGTCTTCAAACTCTGGGAATACTGTGGAAGATCAGAGTTATTAGAGACAGCAAAGTGGAAAAAGTTCAGGCTAAACCCGGCTCTGACCGCTCTTCAGAGTTTAATATAGAAGTCCAGTTATTTACATGAACTGAACCACTTTCTCCAAACACTCACTCCAGGTAGGGATGATACTACAGCTTTGCCTCATTCTGTTTTGATCTGTTATTTGGTCTTTCCACACACACACCTATTTTTCCAGGACATACTTTGTGGATCATCTGACTCTTGGCAGTGTGAAAGGTCACTGCAAATGACCAGAGAAACCCGTCGAAATCCAGACATAAACACACACAAACACTGATCACACACACACACTCCAAACTAAAGGCTCTTGTTTACATTCCAGTGTTCGTTTGTTGTGTGTGTGTGTGTGTGTTTCATGCAGGTGGACATCTCAACTTACAAGAGCATTTATTTTAGAACATGTCAGGTCAGCCTCTCTCACTAACACACACACACACACACACACACACACACACACATGTTGGTTTTTGTGATTTATGGGGTCTCTCCATAGGTGTAATGGTGTTTATACTGTACAGACTGTATGTGGTATTGTCCTACACTGACCATACACCTAAACCTACCCTTTACAGGAAACTGTGTGACATACAGACACATAAGCACACACGCACTCACACACACACACTTACTTATACAGACACATAAGCACACACACACACACACACACACATAGACACATAAGCACACACGCACTCATACAGACACATAAGCACACACACACACACACACACATAGACACATAAGCACACACGCACCCACACACACACACTCATACAGACACATAAGCACACACACACACACACACTCACTTATACAGACACATAGGCCATGTTCACACAGCAGCAAAATACGGTTGTCGATCCTGTTTTTGAGTCCTTAGTATGGTTACGTTCACACAGTTTGGTTATTTACGGGTGTGACAACCGCATTCTGTAACCAAACTCACACCTGTACATTTTCAGGATTCACAACCGCATTCTCGGAACACACATGCTGTGTGAACAGAACAGGACACGTCATTCACTGTGAGAGAGAGCCGCTCTGTCACACAAATGCGCGTCTACCGTGTAGTGCGTGTTTTTAGGTGTGTTTTCGGTAACTTACAGTGACAGAGAGATAAGCTCTGTCTGTGATCTGAAAGTTTTATCACGTTAGTTTTCCACCGGAGCCACTCCCCCCTCAGTCTTGTGTTCTGCGAGCGCCGCGCGATTCAAACGCTCCTCTCTCCACCCAAATGTAAAAGCTGGTGTCGGTTAATGACAACTTGAAGAAAGAACTCGCAACTAAATTGGACTCTTGTCGTGTCAAAAAGTGATAAGACTTTCAGTTTATGGATGTCACCATCTTTGATACTACTTCAGTCACTGTCGCTATGGTTACTGGTAAGGAATAAGGGCTTGACTCCCATTTTACGTGCATACAGACAGAATTCTAAACACAACTGTAGCTGCTGTGTGAACGAGACATTTCGAGACTCACACCGGTAAAGAAAATACGGTTGCCAATTACAGATACAGGACTGACAACCGTATTATGCTGCTGTGTGAACGCAGCCATAAGCACACAGAGTAGTGTTATGGTGTTTTGAGTGGTTGCTAGGGTGTTGCTAGGCAGTTGCTAAAGTGATTTCAGCTATTGCTATGAGACTGTAAGTGTCTTCTGTTTGGTTATTCTGGGTAAGATGTGGTTGCTAGGGTGTTGCTAGGCAGTTTCCAAAGTGATTTCAACTATTGCTTGGAGACTGTAAGTGTCTTCTGTTTGGTTATTCTGGGTAAGATGTTACTAGGGTGCCCTGAGTGGTTGCTAGGGCGTTGCTAGGCAGTAGCTGAAGTGTTGTAAACCGTTTTTATAGTATTATGCAGCGTTGTTGTTTTCTTGAGTTTTCTAACCATTTTCTAAGTGGTTGCTATGCACTCTCTAGACAGTTGCCTGAGTATTACTAGGCAGTTGCTAAGTTGTTGTTACAGCATTTCGACTTTCTTCTGGCTGGTTTTGCCGAACAATGTGTTTCTAGTGTTCTTGGCTGTTACTAGGGTGTTTCTATGCATTGCTAAAGTGTTCTTAACAGTTGCTATACAGTTGTCAGATGCCCTGAGTAGTTACTAGTGTGTTGCTAGGCAGTGGCTTAAGTATTCTAATTCACTGTTCTGTAGAAGTGAAGGTGTTTTGTCTGGTTGCCAGGTAGTTCCTAGACAGAAACACAGACAAATAGATCTGCCAATGGCAGGGGCAGAACAAAGTGAATTGTGTACTCTCTCTCTACACACAGAGAGAGAGAGAGAGAGAGAGTTTGGCAACACCTGTGACCACCATCAGACCTGACCAGATGCTGACCCCAGCTGACCTCACGGGCCCTGACGGGATCACAGGGGCCTCAGGGTTTTGTGGGTGTGTGTGTGCATCATCAGAAGACACACTCTCACACAGCCTGCTGCCCAGATGGGTACAGTACACCACCCTGAAATACAGCGCTCACACACACACACACACAGAGACATCAAAACACACAAGTCTCCCACATTCTCCTGCTTTCAAGTCCAGTGGCTCAGATGGGTTTTAGGAGCAGGAGGTGGAGGATTGTGGGATTGTGCTGTGTGTGTGTGTCCTGTTCTCTGTGCATTAGTCGTGTTTAGTAGCAGTAACTTTCCTCTGTTTATCTAACATTCCCACAAGTCACTCACACACAGTCTCTCTATGATGATTTTAAACATTTATAAACAGTCACTGGTTATCTAAATTTTTCAAATTCACACGTGACGTTTTGGTAAATAATCTCCCGTTTAACATGTTTGGAATTGAATGCAGATTCAGAAAACTAAAAACATGTTGTCTTGGACATGAATATGCTAATAACTAGCATGAATATGGTAATGATTTAATATCATGGAACTTCCACAGTATTCTTTGTGTGCGGGTGTCAAAAATTACAATTATACCATGGACTTTGAGCATGTAAACATAGTAACAAATGTAACAAAAGTAACATGGTAAATGATTATATCTAATAATAATATATATGTAAATTGGTACACTGACTGAAAATCATTTATCATTAAACATATATTCTTTCTATATTCAACCAAAATAACTGGTACTTTACATGGTACAAAAAAACTAAATAAATGGAATACACAAATTGTAAAAAGAATTTGTATTTTCAGGTAGACCTTTTTTTTGTTTTATATATGTATATATAGAAATACATTTTGAAGTGATGTATTTAATAGTCAAATACAAATGAATAAAATTCATGAAGAAAACAATACAAAATATTTAAAAATATATATTTAGAAACAAAAATATATTTTTGTATTAATTTATACTTTTACTATTAAGTGTTTTTGTACAATTTTTTATATATTAATAAAATATATTTTTAGAAAAGCAATAATTTTTGTTTACGTTGAACGTTAAAAAACGATCAAATATTTGTTTCAAATTAGAAGTAAAAATTTGTATTTATGTAAACATTATACATTAATGTATTAATATATACATTTTCTTTTTATGTATTTTAATAGAAATATTATAAATATATTATATAAATATATTTGAAGAGTTCAGATGCAAAAGCCTCTAAATGCCATTTGAAATTGTTTAAAAAGGTTCTTTCTTCAGCAGTTTCACTTTAATGGCAATAAATAGATTGTTTTCATTGTTATTAAAGTTAACAAACATATGAGCCTGAGAAGAATGCTTATTTTAGACAGCACTTAAATGCTTTTGCATCTGAACTCTTCATTTAGACACAAAAAAAAAAAATATATATATATTAAAAACAAGAGAAGTTAAAATGTCTAAACGTGTCGCGGCAGGTAAGTTTTTCGACTCATAAGTGCTGGTTGCGCGTGAGGTTTCTGTCGGCGGTGAACGGACACCTGTGCTCTGGATTCTCAGATGAGCAGGAGGGTGTGTGGACTCTTGATGGAAGATGTCTTTTGTGTCATGATATGAAGCACCAAATTAATGTCTGTCACCAGCACCTTCTGCAGCTGGAGCGAGTGTGTGTGTGTGTGTGTGTGTGTGTGTGTTTGGGGCCACATGGTGCAGGTTGTTGATGTTGAAGTGGAGGGCTAACAGTGCCCCCTGGGGATGAATAACACTCTCTCTCGCTCTCCTTTCTTCTCTCTGCACACCTGCACCGAGAGGAGAAGCATGACAATCTCATGCTTTATGTCAGTGGACTTCTGAAAGCAGGAGAGGAATCGCTTTATAATTATCCTGTCAGTTTCCACCAGTTTGACCCGCTCCATCAGCATCTGACACGCTGGAGTTATCAAACTGATTGGTGAGATTTGATCACACGTGACTGAGTGATATTAGTGATTAGAACTAAACAGTTGGGTTACTGTCCTGCAATTAACTATCAACTAATAATAAACAGTTGTATTTATCAACATTAAAGTGGATTAATAAATACTGCAGCAAATGTTTTGCTCATTCTTAATGCACTCCGTTCAAACATATACCATAACTATAAAATCTATTAATCTATTGTGCTGTTGATTTCACTCCAAAATAGTGTCACTTCCTGCGGATGATCTCATAAAGAAAAGGGATTTTATTAACAAAATAGCAATATTCACGAGAAAAGTATACCAGCGTGACTAGTGTAGTTTTTATTACTACTTTGAATTAGTCTTTTATTTTTTCATATTTTCTGTTATTATTGCAATTTGAAAGCTTTTGTAATTTTACAGCGTTTCTGTATTTTTTATTAGTTTATTTATTTACTTTATAAATATGTCTACACACACACACACACATATATATATATATATTTTTTTTTAGTTTGAGGTATTTTAGTAAAAAGTTGTCTTGACAAGTAGCTGATTTTTTTTTTTTTCAGTTAAAGTAAATTTTATACAAATAAGAACGTTATTAATAAATAAAACTATAATAACCCTGCTAGGTACTAAATATATATAATGTATATGTAGGTATATATATTAGTACTGTCAAACGATTAATCACGTCCAAAATAAAAGTTTTTCTTTACGTAATATATGTGTTTGTACTGTATTTATTATATGTATTATGTTTATATATATATATATATATATATTAAAACACACATATAAAGTGTATATTTTGAAAGTAATTACACATGCATTTATATATTTATTTTCTTATATTTGATATTTTAAATAAATCTATTTAATATATAAACATAACACTTCAATATATACACGCATGTGTTTGTATTTATATATACATAATAAATATACACAAATATATTATGTAAAGATAAAATTTATTTTGGATGCGATTAATCATTTGACAGCACTAATATATATATATAGTTTTAGTTATTTTTACAAACATACATACACATATTTATATTAATCCTGAATAATCGCATTCAAAATAAAAGCTTTTGTGTACATAATATATGTGTGTGTATTGTGTATATTTATTAAGCATATATAAAGACACACACATACATGTATATATTTATATTTATAAAAATATATTTTTCTAAAATATAGGTACTCAGTATAGTAAATTATGAGGCTGCTGGCAATGCCTAACCCTACTAACTGTTCAACATAATAACCGAACTCAACTAGTACAAGCTCATCCTCTCATCCTGATACCAACCCAGAGGATGTGTGACAGAGGAGCGGGAGATCGGCCGGAAACAGAGCCAAAGAAAGGCCGTCTTCTCTTAAACAAATTCCACTGGCATCTTGTAGGTTTTATTTGGTGCGTTTGGCCGCGGGCCGCATCTGCGGGACAGCTGTTAGAGACGGGCCCCGGCTCCACACCACAACAGCCAGCGGTAATTGCTAGTGCAGGATATTAAATGTAGTCGATGAAAATGTTTACTGGCGATGAATATGCATAACGATGAGAAGAAAATGGCAGCGGCAGATTAAAAAGAGAGGCAGCTTGTTTACAGGGAGACGAAAGAGAAAATAGGCGAGTGTGAGAGTGTGTGTGTGTGTGTGTGTGTGTGTGTGTGAGGAATGCTGCTTGGCCCATTGCCTGAAATAGGAGAGAGGAACCTTTGGGCAAGGCATTAGGGAGTAAAACAGATGGTTTGTGAACCTTTTATTAGGCAGAAAAAAAAGCATTAATCAAAGCGAGGCAGAAAATGGCAGCAGCTCTTTGTTGCAGCACTATTTTTTTGCTGGATTTGTTGTTTTTTGTTTTTAAAGGTGTTTTTCTGTCAGAGCTGTAGCAGCGACATGCAGCTAGTAATGACACACCGCGTGTCTAACAAACGTGTATCGCGTAAAACACTGAAACACCACCTTCACGTCCACTGTATACGGGTTATTAATGCCACGCAGAATATTTTTGAGTCAGTAAATATTAAACTGACCGTTTCTAAAGATGGAAAGGACGTCAGTTTGGAATATTAGAACATGTTCACTTTACTGATTAACTGATTTGTTAACTGCAACTAAAAACGTTAAAAAGGTCATCAGAAATTAAATAGAATATAAAAAACTTTAACTTTAACTCATTTCTGAAATAAAACCAGTTGAAGTACAAAAAAAATGCTATATTCACAATGTTTATATAAATACACACACAGGAATGTATTTACTTAAAAAAATTATGTTAATTTATATATTACATATATTTATATATAAAATAAAATATAAGAATATAAATATATACACGTAAATATATTTAAAACATGCAAATGTGTATCTTTATATATACATATATTATGTATATATTGTTTACATATATATTATGTAAAAAAAAAAAACATTTTGATCCGAGAACATAATTTGAGAAAATAATCTAATTGAAATAGAAATTAATAAAAAATAATTTGAAGACAAAAAATGTAATAATTTTGTGTAATTTAACTAAAATTAAAAAGAAAAAATAATTTAAAATATTATCAAATATGAATATAGTATTACCAAATACATCTTTATAACATCAAAAATATTAATAAATACTAAGTATGATGCTGAAATAACACTTGCACTAACATATACAATCAAAAACTGACAATTAATGTTTTTTCCTGTAAATATTGTTTTAACTGATAATAAATTCATATTTTGTCTTGTGTCCTAAACATCACCTCCTATACTCTAAATTATTTGTTAAATCCCTTTAAAACTAACAAAAGCCACAATGACATCATAGAGCAGGAAATGACATCACTGTGGAGGGAAAAGAGCAGGAAACGCAATATAAATATAAAATATAAAACAACAATATAAATGAACGTAAGGTACTTATAACCTGTCAATCCGTCAGTAAACAATCGATCCGATCTTAAACTACAACACACACAAGTTCATGTGTTAGGAATAACACAGAAGTCAAATGACCCACATCTACTTATTAAATATTTAATGTGAAGCAAAGCTGCTACAGACCAACTACAGTCATAATACAGTGACCATCAGCTGACGACGGGCAGGTGTGTGTGTGTGTGAGCAGCTGCCTCAGAATCTTTGTCAGGTGTGGGTGTGTGTGTTTCTGGTTATAGCAGCGCAGGAGGCAGTGCAGTATTATTTTTGTACCAGTCTGCTGTGTATGAAACAGAGATGACCTACTTTAAGAAAACAGCAGAATCTCATAGTCCAGTTTAACCGTTCACACCATGACATATCTGGATTGACACGGAAAAGAAAAACAATAATTCCATCTCAAATAAAACACAACAAACACAACTGTACTGGTTCTCCTTGACAGATTAAATGGGGATCAAATAGAGGTTTGAGAAGATTTTCAGAAGAGATCTCAATAACGTCTCAAACTGAGCTCGGATTTAATCAAATCAGAAATCTTAATACCAACTTAAACGCTCATGAAATTATCCGAGCTGCTCCACGTGTATTAATCTCACTGTAGCTGTAGTTTTTCCGATATGGATTTTTTATTGAAACATTTCAGACAAAATGCATACAATGTAAATCCTCAATGAAATGTTTTGAGCCATAAAAGGCAACTATTGAGAAAAAAAAATCCTCTAGGTTCAATATATTCAATATGATTTAAATGTTATTTACAATTATTTTGTGCATCTAGATTTGAAACGGGCAAGAAAAAACAACGGACTCAAATAAAAAAATTTCTGTTTCTGAAGTGCTCTACATTTATTCATCTTACTGTACGACAACTATTGACTCATCTGGGGTTTCATCTGATTTTCTAATCAGGAAAAAATCATTAAAAATCCACAAGTGAGAAAAATCCTCCAGATGTAATATCTGCCCAAAATATGATTTAAACATTACTTACTTTTATTAGTATGTGTACTTGAATCTGACATAGCCATCAGATTTTCAGAAGTCTCAATAACGTCTGAAATTGTGCTCAGATTCTCCGAGATCTGCAAACAAAAGTTAAGAGATCTTAATATGAACTCAAGCACTTCTTAAAGGATCTGAACTACTTTTATTTGCATGCATATCTAACTCGGACACATGCAAATAACATAAAATAAAATGCAATGTGACTGCCCCATCAGAAGTCTCTCGAGCTATAAAAGAGCAAGCTATGAGAAAAAAATATGATATTGTGCATTATTTTCTTTTATGTGTACTGCATCTGTTGCATTCCGTTTTATTTCGTATAATGTATTGCTTATTCTTGTTTTTGTTTTGCAAGGGCAGGGTTTGTTTTTGCACATTATAAAGCTGAAAATAAAGCAGCATATGACAAGACGTCTGTCTCGGTGCGTTTGTACCTGTGTCTTTCACTAAGCATTTCATGCGTCTTTCCTCTCAGAGTTCTGATCCAAACAGGGCGACTGAGGGGAATCTGTTTGGATAAACATAAGAAACAATTATTCATAATTAAACATCACAAAAGCACACTGGCATATTCCTATTAGCAAAGCAATTTAAGCCATCTCGAACCTTGGCATTGCTTTAAAGTCTATTAGAAATTACAAGCTCAAATTGAATTTGGCTGGAGTTTGAATGGACCAACCTGCCAGCAATAAAACTGAGTTTTTTCCCATTTAAAGTGATACACTTGTGTATGTGTGTGTGTGTGTGTCACAGGATACACGCCTCTCTCATCCTTTTTCTTTGATGTCTTTCCCAAAATTCATTTTCTTCCATTAGATAAATGATTAAATGTCTCATTTATGCCTCCTGATTTCCTGTGACAACAAGACCTGTGATGTTTCTACATGTTATTTCAAGATTTAATAGGTGCCCATTAAATAGGAAATTTCACATATTTATATACACTAGACACATTCTATATGTATTTTAGACTAATGCCTCATTTCCAATCACCACTATATTTTACAGCTTTTTTTTTTTTGGCATTTTATGCCTTCTAAGTACTGCTCAGGGGTGCAGTTTTCTGATGAACACATTTACGTTTATGCATTTGGCAGATGCTTTTATCCAAATTGGCATGCGTTACATTATATTTAAAGTATACATGTTTTTCCAGTTCATGCATTCCCTGGGAATCAAACCCATGACCTTGGCATTGTTAGCGGAAGCTCTAGTGTTAAAAAAAAAGCATTAAAGTAATTTTTTTAGGTTAACATTATCTATTTCACATGCATATGCATGTTGCATGAACATACACACACTGCCTAGTTTGTGAACTTTTCTTTACTATTTAGTCTTTTTATTCGAAGTACTTTTCACACAGCTGCTGTTTTCGCTTGAACATAATCCTGTATTTACATTCATGTATTTGGCACATGCTTTATCCAAATTGACTTGCATTGCTTTCAAAGTATACATTTTTATCATATACATTACATTTATTCATTTAGCAGACACTTTTATCCAAAACACATCGACTGGTCACTGAGGTACCTCAGGGATCAGTTCTTGGACCCCTCAGTTTGTGCACTGCCTGGGAATCAAATCCATGACCTTGGCATTACAAGTGACATACTTTACTGTTAAAATAAGCATTAAATTATTAAAAAAGTAAATTAATATTGTCTATTTAATAATATTTCATATGCATATTTTTGTAAAATACTGCATGATGAAGCTTACACAACTAATACTCTGCCCAGTTTGTGCACTTTTCTTTACTATTCAGTTTATTTATCCTAAGTACTTCTCACAGCTGCAGTTTTCTGTTGAACATGATTCTACATTTACATTCATGCATTTGGCAGATGCTTTTATCCAAACAGTCTTGCGTTGCATTCATAGTATACATTTTTCAGCGGTTCATGCATTGCCTGGGAATCAAACCCATGACCTTGGCATTGCTAATGACATGCTTTACTGTTAAAACAAGCATTAAATTAATAAAAAAGTAGATTAATATTGTCTGTTTTACAGTATATTATATATGCACATTACTGTAAAATGTTGCATGATGAAGATCATATACACTTCCCAGTTTGTGCACGTTTCTCACAGCATGTAGCCGGTGTGCTGCTCAGGTTAGTTTTATTGGGGCTTTATGATCCTCGACCTGCTGTTACACTCATAAAACACAAGACAGAGGATCCTAATTACAGGAGAAGAAGAGACAGACAGGGAAAGCGTCTCTCTCATTGTCAGGCACACGCCATCCCATCATTGATCACTCGCTCTCAACACAGACTCTCAGAGAATAAATATGGATGTACATCTAATAAACTGTTTCCAGCAACCGGGTCAAAATCTGGTGCTGAGCATCTCCACGTGTGCTGACGTCATCGCTGATAGATCTGCAAATGCAACTCGTGTGTGTTTGAAGGTTTTGGCTATTGTAAAGCGATCAATCAG
>JAUMHE010000077.1:961355-988852 GCA_032359235.1 Enteromius mattozi
TCAGCATCATACATTTGTGACCCTGGAGCACAAAAGCAGCATGGATATATTTGCAGCAGTAGCCAAAAATACATTATATGGGTCAAAATTATACATTTTTCTTTTATGCCAAAAAACCATTAAGATATTAAGTAAAGAGCATATGCATGAAAATATTTTGTACATTTCCTACTTTAAATGCAGATTTAACGTAAAATTAATATGCATTGCTAAGAACTTCATTTGGACAACTTCAAAGGTGATTTTATCAATATTTATGGTTTTTTGCACCCTCAGATGCCAGATTTTCAAACAGTTGTATCTCAGACAAATACTGTCCTATCCTAACAAGCCATACATCAATGGAAAGCTTATTTGTTCAGATTGCGTATAAATCTCAATTTCGAAAAAATGTACATTTATAACTGGTTTTGTGCTCCAGGGTCACATTTATTCTGTCCTTGCTCATCAAATGTAAGGAAAAGCATTTTCACTCTTACTAGAAATGGCTTAATGAAGCAATAATCAAACACAATGACAATGGATAACCAATGGATGCTCTGTAGTGAATGGATGCCGTCATAAAAAGAGTCCAAACAGCTGATAAAAACATTATAATAATCCACACCACTCCAGTCCATCAGTTAATGTCTTGAGTCCATAATCAATACTAACACTTCCTTCAGTGATAAAGCATTCTGGTCTGAATCAGGAGAGAAATCTGCACAGATCAAGTAGCGTTTACAAGCCAAAAATGCTCTAAATGTATAGCCACATATTTTGATGTGAGAGACAACAGGAGATGCACTTTTTCACTGGAAGAAGAGTTATTATGGATTTTGGATGTGTATCAAAGTTAAAAATGTCTTAATGACGGATTTGTTTCTTACAAACACGCAGTTTTTATCTTCTCAAGACGTTACCTGATGGACTGGAGTGGTGTGGATTATAGTGATGTTTTGGACTTTTGTTCTGACGGCACCCATTCACTTCAGAGCATCTATTGCTGAGACACTGACGCAATGCTAAATATTCCTTTAATATCAGTGTCATTGTTTTAGTAAAAATCCTGCAGTCCTATGTCTATCACAAGTGCTTTAGACGAAGAACTAAAGACTTATTTTCTATCGTAATCAACAAAGAAAGAGTCACTGAATCCAGAAGGTTTCTTTAATCACAGCGGTTTGCAGCCGCTCCATGTTTGTTCAGAGAACGTCTGACAAACACCAGCATTTCTGAGCATTTACACAGAGATATTCTCTGACAAACACAGATGTTTCCAACGGCACATCTGCCCATGATGAAGCTCCACCGCTGGAGTTTATTTCTGAGGTTTCTGGAGCGCATCTCCTCTGACACTTCTAAGGTCCCTCAGTTTACCTGCACAGCCTCGACAAACAACACAAGACACGCCACAAACCAATGAAAGCCACGGAACGGAGTGTTTGCTGGAGGTCAGCACGAGGTTTTGCAGCTTTACTCTCAATCTGGAGCCCGAGAGGAAAATATTATTGCGCAAAGTTTACTCAGTCATTGCTCAGGAGACTACATAGAGGTTTTTCTCCTCCTAAAATATGTGACCCTGGAACACAAAACCAGTCATAAGGCTCTTTTTTTTTTTTTTAAACTGCGATTTATGCATAAGTTTTTCATTGATTTGTAACAATATTTATCTGATATACAACAGTTAAAAAAATCTGGAATCTGAGAATATTGAGAATATCACTTTTAAAGCTGTCCAAATGAAGTTCTTAGCAATACTAATCAAAAATAATGTTTTGATATATTTATGCTAGTAAATTGACAAAATATCTTCATGTAACATGATCTTTACTTAAAATCCCAATGATTTCTGTCATAAAAGAAAAGGAAAATGTGTCATTTTATGAATGCACAACTTTATTACAGACAACATTATATGAATAATATTTTGAGGTTAATGAAATACTGAATTCATAAGAATCATACACTGACTTTATAGTATATTTATTATAAATGTGGTAAAAATAACTAGGCAAAATTTAGATTTTATTTATAAATTTGTCAGTAATTTTTCTTTTAAATCTTTACATATGATTAATATTAATAGTTTTTCAATAATTTTAAAGAAATTACTTTTTCAATTAATTTGCCATTTAAATGACTTCAATCAATTTGCATTTAATTTAATTTATAAATAAATTTGTCAGTAAACTGTTCTTTAAAAATGTTTATAAGTTTCTCATTGAAGGACAAATGTTCTCCATCATTTAAATGATAAACGAGAAGTTTTTAAATCAACTGTGCAGAAGTTTTAAGTTACAGGCCTATAAAAACAGAAAATATTGATATGAATAATACTGAACGTTGCTCAAATCTCAGATATGTAATAGATCTCTGAGTTTTTCCTTTCCTGTGTGGTTTTCTGTCAACAAGCTTCACAGAGCAGAAACACTGAGAAACCCTAGAACCTCCCGCTGGAGCAGAACTGATGTTTGTCACACATATGAAAGGAGTGTGTGTGTGTGTGTGTGTAGGCGGTTGGTGAAATGAGGTGTCACTGAGCACTTACATCCCTCCATGGTGCCATGAACACCTTCACGGGCACACCTGCACACACACACACACTCGTAATGACCCATGTGTGACTATCCTCCCAGCTGGTGCTCCCTAAATAGGCTGCTCCTACAGAACCAGTGACCCTCCCCTTTAGAACACAACACACACTCATGACCTCCTCCTCACACACACACTTACCTGGCTATTTAAATAGGGACACTGCATGAACTTCTGTACAGTACAGATATTTAAAATCACTATAACTTAACAAACACACACTCACACAAACATTTGTTTTGCTATATTTGTGAGGACTCTGATAGACTCTAAAAGACAATTGTTTTTATACTGACCTAACAATATTTTTTGTATAATTTCAACACATTTTTTTTTTTACACACGTTTACTAAAAATACACTAAATAATATTGCTTGCAATTTGTTTATAATTAAATATTGTTTACACTTTCTATAATTAGTAAATTTAGTAGTGAAAAAGTTCTCACTTGCACATATATTACAGTTACCATAAAATAAATGCTTATTTGAATAGTTTTTTTAGTTAAAATTAAATTAAAATGAAAATAAAAAATATATATAAATACACACACCTTCTAAAACTAAAATTAAAACAAAAACATATTAAAATTATTAATAAGAACTGTAACAGTATCTCAATGATGCTAAATTAACTTCTTCATGACTTCTTCATCTGTAAATGTTTGTTCTCAGCTTTACAAATGACTTTCACTCGACAACAAACGCTTTCCATCTGATCCGAAGCACAGTTTGTGAATCAACATGTCCTGGACACGAGACACGAGAAAAACCGCTGCATTTACAACAGAACAGGAGTAATTACATAACGCTCAGATCCACACAAAAGTGCCATTTCATCGCAATTACAGCCTCGTTTTCACTTCCCTGGAAATAAACGATTGTGTTTGTGTGTGTGTGTGTGTGTGTGTGTGTTAATGGACCGGATGGTTGCGTTGACCTCGCTGCAGGTGCGTGAACGTCTCTGACGCCACTGAGGTCAGTTAACCAGAGAAAGCGAAAAAAGATAAAACACAAATAAAATAAACAAATAAAGCGGGCGTTTTCAACAGCTGCCAATACATCACTTAGCGTTTGCCGCTTTGACTTTTAGGGCGACAATCTGAAGCTGCCAAATGCGTAATTAGGACGTCTGATTTTAACGGACGGCCCGTTTAAATACCAGCTAGGGTTGAAAGGTTAATTACAGCCGCAGCGGCAGACGTTTAGACCAAATCAATGTCTATTACAACGCAACGCCGATGGATTCTGATTAACGTCAAACCTGTTTCTGCTCGTCATCAGTGCGGCGTTTTACTCAAAGAGGCAAACTTCACAGCTTTCTCTGGCAATTTATGCCTCAAAAACACAATTATATACAATTAGATAAGGAAATCAAATATTTGCTGTAAAGAAAAACAAATCAACAATTTGTGCATAAAAACACCTATTAACCAGATAGTTCACTGCAACCTGTAACTGCTTTAATAAAGTACAAAAAAAGTTTTCAGAATATATAGAAATTAGACTTATTACTATATGGGTGAATGAATGATGCATTTATACAGTGCTTTATTGTGTATTGCTGTACATACAAATGCATCATTCATTCATTTCTATATAAAACTATATAAGACTAAATAACTTATTTTATTTTTATTTATAATAAATATAAATATATTATATTTATAATAAATATGATTTTCTTAATCACTATTTTTGTTTGTTAAAAATCTACCTATCATGATAATTAAACAAACTAAATCCCACATGTATGACTTGAAATAAAATAAATGTTAACGCAAGTAAAATATTACTAAAATGTAAAAAATTTATTTCAACTAGTTGCCTTATCTTATTTTTATTTAACTAGCTACTATAATAATTAATTTTAAACTATACAGATATTTAAAAAAGAGAAAAAAACTAAATTACTACAACATTAACTAAAATTTAAATCCAAACAGAAAATGTAAAAAATAAATCTAATTTGATATATTAAAAGCTATAACAGTATCTCATTAATATTAAAATAACACTGACTCCAACTATATGGTGAAAGAAACAAATGTATAGCTTTTCCTATCAATTTATATTTCAAAAACACAACTATACTCAAAATAAAACTACATATTTGCTGTTTATAAAGTGTAAATTAATTTTTATAGATTTTTAATTTAGTTTAACTTGATGTACTAAAATAAATAAAACTGAAAAAAGCTATTTTTAAAAAAATAAATACAATTAAATGACTAAAGTATCATTTAAAATGTCAATAAATATGGAAAATACTTAAAAATATTCAAAATTTGATATAATTATGATAAATAATATTAAAACAACACTGACTCCAACTATGTGGCGAAAGGACCAAATTTACAGCTTTCCCTATCAATTTATATTTATAGATTTGCTGTTAATAAAGGTGCAAATGAAAGCAAACTTACTTTTATAGATATATTTAGTTTAACTGATGTACTAAAATAAAGAAAACTAAAAAAAAAGAAGCAATAATTAAATAAAACAAACACGACTAAGACTAAAGTATTATTTAAAATGACAATAAAAACACTATTTTTTTGTTTTCAAAATCTTGATAAAATTATACCTAAAATAACACTACTGCTAATACGATTGTATGATTAAGTAATATAATTAATGTAAAAAAAAAAAAATCAATAATAAGATGAATGAATTAAAACTATTTAAATGTACAATTTGCATAATGGCGTTACAACAACTGAAAAAAGTCTTCACTGATGCTCACAGTTGCATTGTCTTAAGGGTCCATTTTTCGGAAATTGAGATTTAAACATCATCTGAAAGCTAAATAAATAATCTTTCCATTGATGTATGCTTTGTTAGGATCGGACAATATCTGGAATCTAAATATTTGGAATCTAAAATCTAAATATTGAGAAAAGTTGTCCAAATGAAGTTCTTACCAATATATGACTAATCAGAAATGAAGTTTTGATATATTTATAGGACATTTACAAACTATCTTCATGGAACATGATCTTTACTAAATATCCTAATGATTTTTGGCATAAAAGAAGACAGTATAATTCTGACCCATACAGTGTATTTTAGGCTACTGCTATAAATATAGCTGTGCACTTATGACTGCTTCTGTGCTAAAGGTTCAGATGTGTTACTGTAGTTTTGGGCTTTATTAACACAGAGACTGGGACGCTCAGCTGATCTTTCTCTTTTTACAATAAACCAAGCAGCGTTCTCCTGCAAGAGGAATTACACCGTATCCGTCCAGACCTATTTAACTGCATGATGGATGCGTCCCATCAAACGCAGCCCAAACTCCCTGACCTTTCCATTCAGCTGAGGGTTGCATGCGATTGCAGCAGGTATGACGACAGGAAAGCGCTTTGTTAGGATCAAACTCCTTCAGTTCTCCGACTATCTGCGCTCATTACGAGAACAAACACCAACATTCGTACACATACACACCAAAACACTTGGCTTTCACGTCAAACTAAAGCTGCAGCGTGTTGTTATCCACCAAAGGGATTACAGCACAATTTTCCTTCTTTTGTTGACTGTTAAAATTCTAAGAGAGATGTACACTGATTATGATTATTAAACTAAAACCATAAAACTATTTTTACTAATAAAATAAACATTATCTGGAATAAAACGAAAAATTATTTCATTTAAACTTAATTCAGCAAGTATTTCTATTTTCTTCTTTCAATATTAAATACAAATAAAAATATGCAATAAAATTACCAAAAACTGAAAAACAAATAAAAACTACTTACAAAAAACTAGTAAAAATTACAAAAATAAAACTACCAAAACAATGATTGAAATTGCAGTTAAATGATTAGTTTAACTTGCTGTACTAAAATAAACTAAAACTAATTAAATTAAAATTCTAAAACAATTAAAATTACAGGTTCAAAGGTAAAAAAAAATATGAATTTAAAATGATGCTATAAAATAAACTTAAGCTGTTTTTTTAAATTAAAAAAAAATTAAAAAACAATAAAATGACAAAAAGAGACAATAATAAAATTAATAAAATTACAGCTTTAAATTTAACATTATTAGTTTAACTTGATGTACTAAAAAAACTAACTAAAATAATTTTAAAAAGAATAAACTGACATGATAAAATATCTGAAACATAAATTAAAATTAAAAACATTCAAAATATTAATAAAACAATTTTAATATCTAATTTAAACTAAAATAACAGCAATACCAAAATGTATTCACTAAGACTACTTTAATGTAGACTTTGTGCGTTATAAATGATCAGGTTTTACCTTTTTTTTTTAGCATAAGAGCTATAGAATATTCTATTAAATCAATTTATCAGAATTAAATTCAAATTCAGACCCAGTGGATTTGAAAATGTTGAATTTAAAATACTTCATAAAAATACTTGGTACTGCTTGTTGTACCCATTTCAAATGCCTCTAACTAATGCAAAAACCAACACTTTTAAGATAAAGTCAAAATAACCAAATATTGACTATATCAGACTATCAGAGTTTATAATGTTCCTGAATCCAGTGTGTTTTAGGGCGCAGTGAAACAGACACAGATACAGCCTGTGAAGCGTTCAGACAGCATTAATACACACGATAAGCTAATAACTCAAAGCTCCAATTGTGTCAAACACACAAAGTCTTTCCGATGGTTATCGGCGAGAAACACGCCGGGAAGAAAGAGAAGAGAATTGAATAGAAGAGAAGAGGGGGTGAAATCACACATGCCAACGTGTGTCATTGAAGACGCTTTCCTGATAATCGCAGCGGTGCGCGTTTTGACAAGTCAAATGTGTTACATTTTACCCAGAGTGCAACGCTGCAGCCAGAGTGTGACAGCTATGCAAATTACAAGAGTTTGATTCTTACAAAACCAGACCTCGACGAGACCCACAGCCAAGAAAAATCACAGCTTCACATCTCAGAGATCTCCACGGCGTCTTAAAGACGGACCAGATCCTAAAATGATCAGAAAACATAAAATAACAACTATTAGAGGGGAAAAAAAAGTCTACTAGGACATAACTGGCAACTCCATTAAGTTTCATGAGACATAAAAGAGCAACATTTGAGCAACTTTAATATGAGAAATCATGAGGTTGTATTTATGCACCAACGGTAGTTTGGTGAAATACTGCAAAATTGTTTTTTGTTTTTTTTCACCAATTTTGTCATATTTAATTTAAAACATCTAAATATACTTAAAATCAAGATATTGTACTTGTGATGCAAACTGAGCTTTTTTCTTCTATCAAAATTAAGTGAGCTTATGCTTAAAATATGCAAGACATTTTTAATTCAAAAGGTGGTTTATTTTTGATGAAAAAATCATTTTGCATCTCATGTATCTTGATATTAAGTTAAGTTAAATTTAAAATAAATTAATTAATTAAAATAAATTTGTAAATGCAGTACAATATTAAAATATAAATGTTTTTATACATTCAGAAAATATTATTTCAATTAGTTGTCAAGGCAACATTTGCAATTTTATGTTTAGTTTAAGTTGACGCACTAAAATTATTAACTGGAAATAAATTTAAAAAATTAATACTGAAAAAAATATATTAATAATAATAATAATAAATCTAAATAGCAATATTTAAAAAGAACAAAGAGACAAAGCAAAGCAAATAAATATATTTTTTTCTTTTTATAAAAAATTAAATCAGATTAAAACATTAATAAAAACTATAACATAATAAAAGTTTTAGAAATACTTTTCAGCCAGAATTTGCTCTTAAATTAAAACAGTTACTAAGAAGCAGCAAGTAACACTTTTGAAGCAGAAAAACTGAAATAGCATTTTCTTCTAAAACATCCTTCAATAATCTGTTTTTGCGACTTGCGAAATTCTTATTTTCCCCGGTGTACTGTTATGACCCTCATGTGATTTCTGTGCCTCTGAAGTCTCTTTAAACTAAAAGTCATTTAGCGGTAATCTGCCGGCCGTGACCTCCTCCGTCCCGTCCTTGTTTCTAGCGTTCATCTGATGCCGTATTACGAATGTTGGTGTAAACACACACAGGTGGAGCTCCGGGGCCGCACGGGGACATCTCAAACTCACACCTACAGAGGGAATCTCATATATTCAGACAAGAGAGGTTGTGCTGACCCGATCGCATTATTAATGAGCGCACGGCGGACACACACTTCCTGCTGTAAAGGTGAGCCTCTTCATCAAAGAGAACGTCACCCTCCCTCCGCTCTGGAGCCCGTCCAGAAATGACAAAAACATCCGTCCGAGGAGTCGCTGGAATCACTGAATTAGCATCGCCTTCAAGTTTCTCCCCCTCGCCGTCTGTCACACGAGCGGGATTATTATTCATTAGAGCGCGACTCTCTTCCCACACTGCACCGGGTCACTGAGCGGCGTCCCTACGGTGAGCAGGTACAGACTCCAGGCCCATCTGCTTATCAAACACTGACATGTCACAAACACATGAGAACCTCTGGATACAAACACACACCTATAAACATGCTCTCTCAATGCTCACAGATTGAGACTTAAAGGTACAGTGCGGCCAGAAATGACTGTAAGGTTGACGGTACCCATTGACTTTCAAAGCACAGAGAAAAATACTATGGTAGACAATGGCTGCCGTGAGCTGATTGGTCACTAGCATCCTTCTAAATGCACTATCCATCTTCAAGAATCTAACTCTAGCACTCTTTATTCCAATTTTATTCTTTAAAAACTAAAATAAATTTGCACTTTTTGCACTCTATTAATTTTAAAGCTGCTTGCTTTCTTAAAAAAAAACAAAAAAACACTAGTTACTAACAATCTCGGATTAAGATTTAAAGGCACATTGAGGCCAAAAATGACTGTATGGTTGACGGTACCCATTGACTTCTATTGCATGGAGAAAAATACTATGGTAGACAATGGCTGCCGTGAGCTGATTGGTCACTTGCATCCTTCTAAATGCGTTGAATCACTAGCCATCTTCAAGAATCTATCTTCATTTGACCCTGTTACTCTAGCACTCTCTATTCTAATTCTATTCTTTTTAAAGAAATAGACGTGCACTCTATTAATCTACTAATTCAGGGTTTCTCATATCTTACCCTGGAGGTCCAATGCACTGCAGAGTTTAGCTCTAACCCTAATCCAACATACCTGAGCATGCTAATCAGTGTCTTAAGGATCATTAGAAAATCACAGTTAGGGGAGTTTTTTCAGGGTTGGAGCTAAACTCTGCAGTGCATTGGACCGCCAGGGTAAGATCTGAGAAAACCTGTACTAACTGCTTGTTTTTTTAATAAAAAATAAATAAATAAATTAAATAAATAAACACTAGTTACTAACACCCACAGATTGAGACTTAAAGGCACAGCACAGCCAAAAATGAGTTGGGTAAGGTTAGGATAAGGTTGACGGTACGCATTGACTTCCACTGCATGGAGAAAAATACTATGTAAGTCAATGGCTGCCGTGAGCTGTTCAGTCACCAGCATCCTTCTAAATGCATTATGCATCTTCAAGAATCAATCTTTATTTGACCCTCTAACTCTAACACTCTCTACTTTAATTCTATTCTTTAAAAAAATAAGACTTGCACTGTATTCATTTACTAACACTCACAGATCCAGACTTAAAGGCGCAGTGTGGCCAAAAATGACTATAAAGGTTGATGGTACCCATCGACTTCAATTGCACGGAGAAAAATACTATCTAAGTCAATGGCTGCCATGAGCTGTTCGGTCACTAGCATCCTTTTAAATGTATCAGCCATCTTCAAGAATCAATCTTTATTTGACCCTTTAACTCTAACACTCTCTATTCTAATTCTATTATTTAAAAAAATTTAATTAAACTGCACTTTTCGCACTATTCATTTACTAACTGCTTGATTTCTTTAAAAAAAAGAAAAACAACAACAACACTAGTTTCTAACACTCAAAGATTGAGACTTAAAGGCACAGTGCAGCCAAAAATGACTATAAGGTTGACGGTACCCATCGACTTTCACTGCATGGGGAAAAACATCCATATAGTTCACAAAAGAAACCTTACTGTAAAGTGTTACCTTTTTTCATATCTATATCTTAAGTTTTAACTTGTTGGAATAGATTTCTTTTTTTACCTAATGTTTCAATAATTTCCAGTAATGAGAATGTTTTTTGTAAATGATTTGTTAGTTAACACAAAACACCTTTAAACACTAGACAGCTTAAATTGTGAAAATGGAAATGAAAACCAATGACAGTAAAACAAAAGAGTTTGAAGCTCACCTGCTTCACGGCAGCTGTGTTGACCTTCATTTCCACCGATCAGTCAGATTCAGACTTTCACTGCATCTAAAAACACAACACAAAGTCATATGCATGCATTAAAAGAGAGAGACAATACTTTAATACTTTGTCTAAAAAAAAACAACAACTTTAACAACCCTTGGATAAAAGCGTCTGCTAAATGAACAAATGTAATATAATGCAAATACTGCACAACGATGACTTTTACAAAAGATTAAGATAAAAAGCTATCTTCCTAGTTTAGTTTTCAGTAATCCAATACACGTTTACTCCTCCTGACCTGAACTTACTCACACACCAATGCCTTTTATTTATCTGGACTTCATCAGAGGTCAGAGGTCAGCAGTCTGGACGTTCATCAGTCTGTAAGTGAACAGAAGCAGTGTTTGTGTTTATAACAGCAGAAACAGACACTTAACCTCTGACCTCTACAAACGCTGGATCTGTGGATTGGACTTGACCTCTGACCCTCAATTCTACACTGTGTGAGTATGTTTGTGTGTTTCATTCAAGCCCATGATGCGTGTGAGTACTCTAATTCAGCCTGTGGTTTATATTTTTTATGTTGCTTTGATTAAGCATCTACCACAAATTTTCACTTTTCTAAATGCAGAAAAAGTATTATTCATTTTCTATTACTAATTCAATGAATAGTATTATTAATAAAACCTATTAAAATAAAAAACATACAGTATTAGTAATTGGAATATTACATTTTTCACCTTCATTTTCATTCATGTTACAGTTAAAATTATTTTAATACACATATAATAATTTTTAAGTTGTGTCACAACTAATTTTCATTTTTTATTTTGTGACACTCAATGCATTTTTGCAGATCAAATAAAAATAATGCATTAAAAATGAATCTATTTTAAATCACTAAAGCTCATGAAAACCCAAATGCAAAACAAAAACATACTGTTAAGGCAGAGTCTATAATTCAGTCAAAACTAAAAACTAAAAGTATTTCTCCTCAGAAATGGAAAATCTCTCTCGAGCGGCATTAAGAGCACAGGTCGCTGTCTACGTAGTGCACTTGAAATCCAGCTCTCCGTCAGGTCACTGCAATCGCTCTCATCTCCTCATTAATTGATTGACAATGAATTGCTGCGAGCTCCGTCAGTAATAACGCTAATGGAGGGATCGCGCTCTGCCATGCGAGGCTTGGTGCGGAATTAGCGCGCTAATCTAATCTGGGAAGAGAGCGTGACAAACGTGTCATTAATGCCGCCTCTCCTGAGACGATCACACCTGACAAACTCTCACCTGCCAAACCAGAGACGCCGTTCACACCTGGATCCGGAGCCAGGAGCACCTGAGGACGGCAATTACCAGAGTAATGAGCTCATACCACTGTCATTAAACGCCAGCGCCTCGTCTGAGCCATCTTTGCCATTTCTGGTGTCAAAACAGCACAGGATCCCACATCAAGACTTTCCTGGATGCATAAATGCCGTCTCGTTTCCGGACAAGGGAAACCTGTTTGGAAACAGTTATTTATAGCATTCTGTTTGATGCATTTAGTGCTTTTTAGGGTTAGTAGTTGATTTTAGCCTTCAGAATAAGGCATCAGTGACCACAAAAGATTTAAAAAAATTTAATAAAAACACTGAAATCAGTGTCTCCATTCATACAGACATAACACAGAGGTTCCCAATTCTTGACATTAATTCTTAGTTCTTTTGCAGTTAACATGTCTTTTCTTCTCCACCTGTTTTTTTTTTTTTAACTGTGCTGACCCAATGAGCATCTTACTGCCCAGTGGTCATTTCTTAACTTTGCTAATTCTATTATTGCATTAGTTTCGCATCCTTCTAATGGGCATTTAATCATTTTTTACTTTTAGTCTAAGTTTAATCTCTTTCTAGGCTAAATTTATCTGGAAAAAGAAAACCTAATAATTTGGCACATCTGAATATAAGGAGTTTTTGACTTTCAGCCTTCCCGGACAATTATATATCACTTATGTATGATTAAATACAAAATCAATAGTAGTTATTAAGATTGATGTGGTCTGGGACTGGTAAAATGTTCTTGTAAAAAGAAAGAGCTTTACGATTCTCTCCGAAAAAAGCCAAGCTCCTGGAGGCGTGCTGTGTGGGCGGAGCTAAAGAGTGACCAGCACTTGAGCGCGATTACGAACAAAACGGACATGACGCCATTTCACTTTATATAGCACATTTTATAGCTGAGACTGCTCCATCTTTCAGTATCAAAGGATGTGCAAATACAGCGTCGAACTGGGCCTTGTTTATGAAACGTTCGTCAACAAACATGTTTGTGAAACTTATGCTGTCCCGGAAAAACAAAGGGCATCCACTTTCACTTAACGCCGAGTTCTTTTGGAAAGCTTAACAAGGTTATCTTTCCCTTACAACCAAAACACACTTCTTTAGAAACATAGGCCTACTTTCTGTGCAGTGCAGCTGAATGAAGCGTGTTGATGGACGCGCTCTCGCTGATGCCCATATAAGGAGTTCCATCCTCGACTACGTCAGTAAGACAAACGATCGAAAAAAAAAAAACTCTCCGAAACTGTACACGCCCGGAAATACGATTTTTGGCACAAAAATACTCGGTCATATGTTCAAATTGTTTTTTTAAACTTTGTCCATGGCAATCCACCTCTTTAACAGTGTAAACAACTTTGAATGCACAAAAGTGAGTGCGAAATCTAAAGAATACATTTAAAAAAATAAAGAAAAATGTGTTAATCTTAATTAATATTAAAAAAGTAAAGAAAAAAAAAAACCAATTTAAATAAAAACAAGGAGTAAAATTAACTAAACTTTAAATAAAAAAATATTTAGAAAAACATGAAAAAAATAATTTAAAGTATAATAGTAGGCTTATGTAAATTTTTATAAAAACATTTTACAAAAAATGCAAAATGGTTTCTTGGTTTGTTTTTTAAACAGCCTACAAGTGAATAAATACACAACTATGAATTAAACAGTATCAGGTGTTTTTACAGGAATAAAGAAAGGAAAAAATAAAGAATTCCTTTAATAACAGAATAGGTTGAATTTCACTATAAACCCCTGTGAGACAGAGATATAAATACTCCAGGGGCCCGGGCCACGAGGGTCAGTGTACTAATCGTGTCTCCCTGATGGAAATACATGTTCTTTATACCTAATACTTTAATGAATTTTTAATCATGTCATTTGTAATTAAATTAAGAGGGATAAGCGAGCAGCGAAGCCACAGAGAGAGAGAGAGAGATTACTGGACATGAGATTATGTTATGAGCTGCAAAATCAGAGATTAACAATCTGCTTATTTAATAATCAAATGAAAAGGCCTGGTGTACAAACGGACAGGCAGAGATGCTATAAATGGATAATCTGCTCAAGACTCAATTAACTATTTAATCAACTAGTTAGAAAGCAACATATTTAACATATTGCTGGTTTACTTTTGTTTCAAGTAAAGAAAGACAAATGAAAACTTTCTAAATTTAGATTTTGTTTTACAATTTTTCCCCCAATTTGTTTGACTATTTTGTTTTGTATTTGACATTTGTAATACTAGTTAAAAATAATACATTTCACTAAGTTTTAATTTAGAATATTTTCTAGTAACTATTACTTAATATCAACCAATAATGTTTAGAATAATGCCTAAATTATACATTCCGGATTTTATTAAACAAATGTCATCAAACAATAACAATTCATTATGCATCAGAATCAAGTTCACTTTTGAATAATTAAATTTCTTTTATATTTGTAATGTTTTTTGTGGCCTAATTTGATGGACTAAAAGGTGTCAAGGTGTTAATTTAGACTGAATGTTTGACCCCAGATCTGTGATGGATTAGGATTATTCTGACCAATCCCCTGCCTGACCTCTGACCTCTTTCCAAAACCCTGAACTCCATTAGATCCGAGAGCACAGATCAGATCACTCAATGATTCAGAATGAGAGAACGAACGAGTGTTTGCCACAAAGTTAGACTGTGTGTGTGTGTGTTGATCTGAGAGCTGCGGTGAGGATGTGCTGCTGTCCGCTCCAATCTCTGCCAGATGAAATTAAGGCCCAATTATTGATAAATGAAGAGTACTTTTCACGGAAGCTGTGCCTGAAGATACACACTGCATCTGTCACATGGCAACACACACACACACACACACAGAGCTCACTCAAGTGTGACATCGCATCCTGTGCATTCATCATGCATCTGTAGGAGATCTCTGTGTGTGTGTGTTATTCTGATGTTAGTCTGCAGCTCTTCTCATCATATTCTGCTTTATTCAGTATCTGATCAGAAATAAACACGTCTGTGAAAATCAATGACTGTCAGTTCAGAACACATAAAGTATGGGTTTATTAAAACACAACAAGTTATTTAAAGGAATAATTCAGCTATATATGAAAATGCTGTTATTTACTAACCCTCGTGCCGTTCCAAACCCATTTGACATGATTTCTTCTGTGAGACACAAAAGTAGAGATGTTAAACATAATATTCACACGTTGTTTTTTACGTTCAATGAAAGCAGACAATGAAACAGAACAAAAAACCACCAAAATCCCACAAGAGAATATCATAATTCTTCTAAAGCCACATGATGCTTTTTATATGTGACATAAAAAGAACATTTGTGCATGCATTTTTTATTTTAACAGAAAACATTAATTTGTGTATGAATGTATTCATTATTATTCATTTTGTTAACAACAAACAATTCATTTGTGCATGCATTAATTTAATTTTCAATTAGCTTTTTTAAACAAGAAAAAAAAAATAAATGCATGCACAAATGATTTATTTTTCATAAACAAAATAACATTAATTTGTGCATGCAATTATTTTATAGCAGGAATGGGAAACCTATTTACTAATGTTTTTTGATGCATTTCGGAGTCAAAAGACAAAAACATAATAATATGCTTAATATGAAATAATATATCATTAAGATATTAAAAAAAATTGCATGCACAAATAAATGTTTTGTTTATAAAAAAGAAATTCAATTAAATGCATGCACAAATTAATTTTTTGTTCTTGTTTAAAATAAACTAAATGAAAAAATAAATGCCTGCACAAATTAACTGTTTGTTGTTAAAAATGAAAACATACATGCATACACAAATGAATGTTATTTTGTTAAAAAACATTTACATTTTAAAATATGTAAATGCATGCACAAAAGAACGCTCCACAAAACCGGTAACATGTATTCTGAAAATAAATAGAAATTTTGATTTTGATCTTTTCAGTATCATTTAAATCCTTTTTTTCTTTAGGTAACAGCTGCACAGATCGACTCATCCCTGCGTGACTCTGAACAACACAAGACATCCACAAACATCTCCCATCAGAACTACTGCACCCACAATGCACTGCAAAGCCCCGACACCTAACCTGCCCTTTAGAGCAGAACGCTGAGAGCGAAACACCTGTCAGACGGCCGGGTGACGCCGCTCACACCCTCATCAGTGTGTTAATTGAATGTCAGAGGAGGCTGGTGTCAGGGCAAATTCACTGCTCCAACAAAACAAAAAAAGCTCAACCACCACATCTTACAAGTGTTAACTACAGTAAAGATGTGAGCAGTGCATATGGCACTTTTGCCCTAAACATAACTTTAGAATAAATAAATAAAAAGCCTAATTTATATAATATAGCTGAAAAACAGCAGCATTCATTTAAATATCTCACAAAAAGATAATTATTTTTTTTAATTGTCTGATTAATATGAATGGTCTGAATGAAGCCATCTGCAAAAATGAATATTTTTGTGTCAAACACAAATATATAACATATAAATCTGGTTTTGTATATTGCAGATTTTGTTGGCTCTTTGATGAAATGCCTTTGTTCATCTTTTTTGAGTCTAAAAAAAGCATAAATGTAAATGCATATTGCATGAATGCACCTAGTTTACTACTGTTTTTGTATTTCTAAGTTAAACAGCTTATTAAGCATGGAAAAGTCATTTTAGAAACATGTTGAAAATATAAATAAAGCTACAAATAAAAACTGCATGCATAAATTAAATGAATAAATGCACAAATGCATTCTGTTGTTTAAAAAAAATACAAATAAAAAAATGCATTTAAAAATTGTTAGTTTAAAAGTAAAAAATTTAATTAAAGCCACATAAATAATTGCATGCATAAAATAATTTGTTTGATGTTTAAAATTAAATAAATAATATAATTAAATAAAAGAGTAAAATGCATGCACAAATGACTGTTCATAAAATAAGACCTTTGAAAATAAGAATCTTTGAAATAACTTTATGCTGGTGATTTGATGAAAATGTAAATGCATAAATGTTCAATTATTGCCTAAATTCACTTGGCTGTGATGCTAGAAACATCCTTCACATAAGACGTCAGTGACTGGGCAATGCATTTTAAGCACATGCACTGCTTTATGACATTTCAGAACATTGTGCATAAACTGAGCTACAATCATATGCATTTATGTATTTGCAGAGTGTGTTTTGGGTCTTGAGCTGCAACAATGCAACTTAAAAACCATGAGGTCTCCTATTTACATAAAGTTTAATACCACATGATTTACTGAAAAATGCAGTTAAGTTAAGTCCTTCATTGACACACATATGTTTTCCACCTGCAATGAAACACGGTCCGGAGCCCGTTTTTATCAGTTGGGTTTGTAAATGACAGGAGGTAATTTAGCTGAGGATATCACATCACAGGAGAACTAGAACGGACTCGGAGTGTAATTTACGTGCTCTGGATGAGCCGCTATCAGAGGAAGAAAGCGATACAGACACGCTGTCAGACACCGGAGCGTCTTCAATGATAAAAGCGTCAAGCTGTTTGTGTAATCCAGAGCTCCGGATCCCACCGAGAAAGACAGTATAGGTGTGAACAATGCCACTCGCTCACAGACCACCTTTCATTCCGTCTTTCCTTCTTATTCAGTGACTTCTGTCTGTTTGCTTCATGATCTGACCTGATTTTGAAGTTAAATATGAGACAAATAAGAGAGTCTGTAAAACCTGCCCAGCTCATATTCCACCTGAAACAAACCAGAAGTTATATTTTGCATGAAGATTTTTTACATTTCTTTGCATTTACATTATGAAATATGATTATTAAGGAGTAAAGTTGTTCATGTTGCAATAAAGTTAATTGCATGATTCATACAAACTGTCCGAATTAAGTGAACAGCTAAAATAAATCTTTGTGTGTTCAAATATGGAAATATAATATAACACAGAAACCTGTCTTGTTGGTTACAAATGTTGTTGAGTCTTAATAAAATGCTTTTGTGCCTCTTTTGTAAGCCGCTTTGGATAAAAATTTTGTTAAAGCAATAAATGTATAAATGTTCAATTATTGAGAAAATTGGAATTTGCAAATCTGTACAGTTTTTTTTTTTTTAAATGTATTTAAAAACAGTGAGTTAAACAGTTTAGCAAATGTAAAATAAAAAATAAATGCATGTGCAAATGAGTTGTTTCTTGTTTTACAAATAGAAAAAATTAAATAATAAAAAAACAACGCACACACAAATTAATTTTCTTTTAAAAAAATATGAAAAACGTAAAAATACAAAATGCATGCACAAATGAATAGTTTTTAAAAATATTAAATTAAAAATACATGATGCATGCAACAAATGATTTTTTTTTCTTTTAAAAATATGAAATAAAATAAAATAAAAAATGCAATAATGCATGCACAAATTAACTGTTTGTTTAAAAAAATTAATTAAAACAAAAACAACATGCATGCAACAAAAGAAGTGTTCACAATCAGACTAGTAAAATGAATAAGGGAAAATAGCTTTAAAATCTTTGAAATAACTTCTATTTTGGTGTTTTTTCAGTTACACCAGTGTAAATGCAAACGGATAAATGATCACTTATTGCCCAAATTCCCTTAAAAGTGACGTAAACAAACATAACAATGTGTCAAGCTGTGCTCAGGAATGTAGAGATATTTTGTGAAACTCTAGAAAAAACAATTGAAAAATAAGGTATAAAATAGACAAGAAACAATTCAACCCACTAAACTTCAAATCAAAATAGAGCCAAATATGCTCATATTTCCTTATCAGTAATTAAACTCAAAGTCGAGTATTATTTATACTTATGAAACGAGTGGCAATATAAAAGCAAGCTAAACTGAAATGTTTTGTGTGATTCAGACACTCACGCAGTGTTTCGCTGGAGAAGGCCTCTCCAGGCTTCTAATAATAACCGCACGGCGATACGAATCTTAAGATAAATTAATAGACTATAATATTCCAGCTTGCATTAATAATCATTTGGAGGGTGTGGATGGGCATACAGAGGCAGTTTCCTGTAAATAGTGGGGTAATTATGTCTGCGAGGGAAAGGCTTGTTATCTGCCCACAGAGCCTGTGGCTGCGGCTTTGAAATATAGGCCTGCCATCAGCAGCATCACCAAAGCGCTGCTATTAGTCCTGATGAAAGAGCCCAAGCAGTTTACACTTGCCGCTGATCTGGGTTCAGTTTAATCAGACTCACACACTACATCAAGAGCTGGAGTCGATCAACAATTTTACCACAAAGTTTTATTTAACGATCAAAACAAACAAATCTTCCACCGATTGAGTGATGAAACGTGCAAAACAGTTGGTTTTGTGCATCGGTTGCTGATTGGCTACTGAGATGTGGGCGTGGCATGCCAAAGCAGAGGCGGGGCTGAATCTGGAGGGGCGGGGTTTCAGCAAGAGAAATGATTGGATAAATCCTGTATACATCAATAAAGAGAAGACTGTCGTTCTAGGAGATTTTGATTAAAAACTTGAACATTTCAACAAATTCCAACCACTGAATATTTGGATCAATCCTTAACAGAATATACTTTAATAGAATAGAATAAAATGTGTTTCTTTTATCTGAAATTAACACAAGGTGAATTTTGCATACTTTTTATGTTTCAAGACATCAAAATATTATTAGAGTATAATTCTTTATTAATGGTTTACTTTTTAACAACAGTTTTTAATATTTTACTAGTACATAAAGACAAGAATAGTGCTGTCAAACGATTAATTGTGAAAAAATCCAAAATAAACATTTTGTTTCACATAATATTTGTCTGTATACTGTGTATGTTTATTATGTATATGTGTGTATATATATATATATATACAATATAAAATATAGGAATACAAATATTTTCAAAATATATACCGTGTGTGTATTTATACATACATAAAATATGTGTTTACTGTGTATATTTATTATGTAAACAAAAACTAATTAATTGTTTGATAGCACTAGACAAGAAAGAGTATGTTATAATAGAACTGGCCAATATATTAGATTACCGAGCCATGTTTAGTTTCATAAAATAACAAAAAAAAACAACAACAGATATTGCTATTAATAAAAAATTAAGTACATTTTCTTTCCTTAATATGCTATTTAAAAGAATGCATTATATTTCAATAGCCTATTAAGGTAAAATTTACTTATATTATAAAAAAAAATATAAAAAAGCAATATATTATAAATCAAAACAAGAAAATGTAGGCTACTTTATAACATGACTGACCCATATATTTTGTAAATGAATGCATAAATGAATAAATGTTTTAATCTATTTTGTAAATCTTTTACTAGTATATTAAAAAACACAATAAAATGTTTTTCTCTTTTATTAGTGGTTCTATCATGCCTGAACTCTGCCGTGTTCGTGTGACTTTGGCCCTGATAATCCCTCAGCGTTCTGACGATCAGAACACAACGAACACAGCATTAATTAATCTCTGGATTTATTCTGAAGCTGCACAGCAACAAGCCTCATAAATCAGGAATGATTTCCCTGACGCTGGAGCTGCAGAGAGAGAGCCGCGCAGGTGTGTGTGTGTGTGAGAGAGAGGATGATGTATCGTAATACACGCTCAACTGTGATCCGACCATGTAACAAACATCAATCAAACAACAACATGTTCATTTCCACCTTCTTTATCAAAAACAAAGATGAGGAGCGCGAGCAGAAATCCTCGTTTGCAAAAAAGTTTGCAGCAATTCTTCAAATCAAACTTTTGAGCTGCAGCAGAGATATTTCAGGGCAGTGAGTGAAAAAAACAGAACAGAAATATTTCTGTTTTAATCGAAAGGATGCATTTCTATAAAGGGTGTATCAGACTTTAAAAAATAAGCTCTAATTAGTATAATATTATAACCTTATTTGTTTTAACTATGCCAAGAAAATAAACAGGATATTCATAAAGAGATAAAGCACTATTAAGAGGACGATTTGGATTTATTTGGAATGGAGATGGAAAAGCTTTTAAACTTTAATTTCTGAGAATTCCATTTTTATGTTTTTAGATTGATATTTCTAAATAATATTTCATGCTAGACATCATCTGGGGACAAACATGAAATGCAAAATTCACCTAGTGTTTACTTGTTTTATTCAAAGAAATGCAATTAATGACTTACACTTGAATTATATTTGTAATACTTAATCAGTAAATTACGAAATGTAACAACCTGGGAGAAGAACTTTATAAAATCATGTCATTGCATGTCATGTCAGTAAATTAAGACAGGAAAATGTACTTTATAATAGGACTGACCCATATATTTTGTACATTTAAAGCCTTAAGAGCATTTAGGTTGACTTCAAATGCTGTTTTAGGTGTGGTATATTGATGAACAGACCTGATGAGATGCCCTCTCTGCTCTGAAATCACTGGCGGTCATCATGCGTCTCATTAATATTCAGCACGGCGAGGTACGTTTGCGTGAAGAGGCTCTCGTGGAGCTCGTGTCCTGGCAGCATCTGCACTGATCCTCTGCCACCGTCAAGAGCCCTTCTCCACTTCCCTTATTAGTGCGCTGCTTTGTAGTGTGCACTACTTCACGCCACACGCCATTATGAGCTTCCTTTAATCCCAGCCTGCTTTCATCATTAAGGGTGTCCACCATAAGAGCCGTTACGAGACGAGCTCATCTCCTGAAATCAGATCTATTAAACCAACCCACATCATTCAGACTGAGATGTTTGTCAACTCATTTCTGAAGTAGAGCATAGTGATCATATATGAGGTTGAATCACATGAAGATAGCAGTTTAGAAACACCATGCCACACTCAATGGGGTAAGTTGTCACAATGGAACCTAGAGCCTCGTTCCCATGTGTCAACTACCCCCGGTCAAGCTATAACACAGGGTTTCCCAAATTGGAGTTCATGCGCTGAAGAAAGCTTTAAATTAAATCAAACTTAAAATTAAAATTAAACTTAAACTTAAAATAAATTAAATTAATTACTAAAATGCTAATGAAATTCTTAAAATCATAAAAATGTACAAATTAAAATAATTATTAAAAACTTTTTTTTTTTTTTACATTTAAAACAAATATTAAAATTAAACAAAAACACCAAAAGTTCATAGAAGTGCACAGAAGTTCATAATTAAATAATAATGTAAAAAATAACAATAAACAATTAAAAAAATGAACAAATGAATCAAAATGAACCACTAAAAAGTTAAAAATAATTTAATTTAAAATGAAAAAATTAAGTTAAATTTAAAAAACAAATTAAAACTTCAAATTGTATTTTTTAAAATAATAATTTAAGCAAACAATTTAATCAAAAATGCAAAAGAAAGGTTAAATTTAAATATATGTTATGCTGATGAGAAGCTGATGAGGAAATTAAAAAAATTAAAGCAACAAAACGAAATAAAACTTTAAATTTTAATTTAACTTTTTTTTTTAAATATAACATTAAAATTAATATTAAAAACAATCAAAATAAAAAAAGTAGCTAATAATTTATAAAATTAAAATTAAAAGAGATCACTATAAAATAAAATAAAAAAAGTCAATGTAAAGTTAATAATTTAATTATAAAAAAACCAAACAAAATAGAACAAATCAACATGAAATACTAAAATAGCTTATAATGAATTAAATAAAAAAAATACAAATGAAAACAATTTTAATTTGAAAACCATTCAAAATAAAACACTTAAAATATGAACTATTTTACTAGTTTACCTTTAACTGAAGAACGTGAATGTGTTAAATTATTAAACCATTTCCTTAAAATCTCATGGTTATCTGAAGTAAACAGATGAAAGCAGAAAGAGAGAGTTGTTCTGTAAACGAGTGGCAGGTGTGTTGCAGTGCTGAGGTCAGGAGGGAACACACCTGCAGGTCAAAGGTCACGCTCCAGCTGACCCCGAAGCTCTCAGCCTGTATTTAGAGCCATGTTGACAGAAGAGAGACGCGGATCATCTCAGAAACACGCCAGCTTCTTTATCCTGCTGCAAAAAGTGACATATCTGAACTAAAAGTAGTCATGGAAATAAAACATTATTGTGAGGGCTATTAGTTTTATCAGCATTACTTAAGCATGATTACAAACCTATGAGCGGCTCAATCTTCTGTCTCTTTCTCGGTTATCTTGCGTTTCTCCGATTCTTATCAGTCATGAATAAAAGATGACTTTGAAAAAAGGCAGAAAGTAGTGTGTGTTTTTATCAGAGAAGACTAACGGCCCCTGACAGGTGTAAAAACACACACGTGGTTCAGATCTGGGCTCTCGGGCTCTCTCTCGCCATCCGGCCGCAGGGAAGCACATCACGAACTATAAACTCAATCAGCTTTAAAGATGTAACATGTCTGTGTGTCGCACCGCAGGTCAATGCATTCCACAGTGCCTGGGAAAAACAAGCAGGTGATGAAAATATATCATAAACAGAGTGATATATAGCACATATGATGTTTATACATGTATAATCTCAATGTAATATAATGTGTTTGCAGACCAAAAAATACATTTACATTGTCAAGTCACCTTATATAACGCTTTTAATAATACAGATTGTGTCAAAGCACTTTACAGTATCAAACATTATTGAATTCAGTGATGTCATGGTTCAGCTCGATTAGTGTCTGTGCAATCGCATCTGACATAGCAATACACTCAAGCTATTTATTTACAAAATTCATTATAAAGACAAAAACATGCATTAATGTGATTTACACACTACATTATGGTACTATAGCAAGCATTTCCCTAGTAAAGAAGTATTATATTTAAAATATATTTATTTCCTACCAAGTATAGTTCATATCTTTTAACATTTACTGACAGATAACTCGAGACATACTAAAATAAAATTTTTATTGAACTTTATGTGGAGTATTACTTGTGCACAATGCATATATTTATTATTAATAAGCCTAAAATGCGTGTTTATGTCACTTTTAATGAGGATTGTGTAATATTGCCCTTTAAATATTTAAAGTGTATCTAAAGTATACTTGCAATAGTTTCACTTTAGCACAATCAATTATACTAAGTATGTCTTTAATTGGACTTCAGCACAATTAAAGTGCATTAAGTACAAAATGAGTCGTTCCAATTTAGCAGACTTGAAGTATACCGGTTTAGTATACTAAAAGTACAATTGCATGGCATTTTATTAAGTACTTAAATATGAAAATGTATTTGTAGTATACTGAGCATGAAATACATGTAATACATTTAAGTATATTCATTTTTTGACAAATGCATGTAAATATATATATAGATATATATACACACACACACTGATTTTTTTGTTACTAACACTGAAGATAAACGTCTCTCATGCTATTTATAACCCTAAGAATAAAGATACATTTTTCTCATGTCATTTATGTATTTGTTTTTTTTCACGACAAAGTTAAATTTTCATTCATCGACTAAAAAGTCATTTCTATTTATGTTTTTTTCTATTTATGTTGTTTAATGTGCAAAAAAGGTTCTATCTCTATGTTTACGTATCTGAAAGATACTTTTATCTAAAGTGACATTTCATTCAAGGTTCATTCAACTTTATTATTTAATTTTTTGTCAGTTCATGCATTCAATCAGTGACACAGTTGAAGAAACAGTGGTATAATCCCAAAAATATGATTTTAACAGACCATAATAAGAGACTGATATATATATATGTATATATACCTGATTCAAATAAAGCTAGAAATGCACTGCAAATATAAAAACAAGCAAAGAGACAAAATAACTCATTTCCGCTGTTTCCTCAAGTTCTGGTGTAAAAACTAAGATCCTGTACAAGTGAGTGAGTGTGTGTGTGTGTTTATAGCTTGGACGCGTGTTTCTCAGCGGACGTTGATTTGGCGACACACGTAAGCTCACACATTACACAGCGTCACGTTTAGCACTAAGATCTGCTAGCACTGCCAAAACTGTTCCGCTGCCATCTTCACTTCCACATCTCTCTCTCTCTCTGTGTTTCACTGGAGGTAAAAACAGCCGCTCTTAGCACCTTGTCAGATTCAGGCTAAACGCTACGCTAAAGCACACACACACACACACACACACACACACACACTCTTTCGCAGGTGTTTGAGAGTGAGAGGAGATCATATGATCTGTCAGTGTGTTTCTCGCTCCTCCTTTTCTCTCCAAATACCACTTTTTATTATAGTGAATGTGATCTGTGTGTTATTACACCTGCTAGTGAAAATACACTTTTGGGAAACAAGTGCCTTGTTTTTAATATAGTTTAGCAAATTAACATTTTGTCATCAGTTACTCACCCTTGTGTCGCTCCAAACCTGTATGCGGGGGAAAACAAAGACAAAATCTTCACACAGCTCATTTTCCATGTAACAGTTCATTATTAAAGCAATAGTTCACCAAAAACATTTAAATTCATTGAAAACACCCTCAATGAGTTTGTTTCTTCGTGAGATCTAGAGAAATGTAGCACTGCATCAGTGTCTCAGCAATGGATGTTAATGGGTGCCGTCAGAATTAGGCCATCTGAGATTAGGATAAGTTTGTTTCTTCATCAGCTTTGGAGAAATGTCTCAGCAATGGATGCTCTGTAATGAATGGGTGCCATCAGAATGAGAGTCTGACAGAAACATCGGGGAGATGGACTTTTCCACTGGAGAAAAAGTTATGGATTATGGACCAAAAAATAAAAAAACAAAAAAAACACACACATCCTGGATTTTTTTCAGCTTTTGTCTTTTCCAGACACTGATTGATTGGATTGGTGTGAATTATTGTGATGTTTTTTTCAGACTCTCATTCTGACGGCACCCATTCACTGCAGAGCATCCATTGCTGAGACACTGATAAAATGCTATATTTCTCCAAATCTGATGAAGAAACAAACTCATCCTAGTCTCAGATGGACTGAGGGTGAGCACATTTTTGGCAAGTTTCTTTGTGTGTGTGAACTATTCCTCTAAAGTGCCCCTATTATGGGTTTGGAACAATTCATTTTTTGGTTTTGGGAGTCCTAAACAACAGGTTGAAAAAACAATTTCATTTTCTTATATTATACATTTATCTGACTCCCAAACTATTCGCTCAATAAATCATTTGTGCAAACCCTTCCAGTGATTGGTCTATTTCATTTAAAGCAGTGTTTGTGAGCTTTTAACGCTCCAAAAGTGACACCTAGTGGTGAAGAATGAATCTGCATTTTCATTTTCACAAAGACCAACGAAAAAAGACCAACAAGCGTTTGGGCAATATGCTAACGTTTCACTTTGACCTCAAAATGAAACGGCTTGGGACTCTTTTAAAAATGACTCATTTCAATGATTCAGAGTCGACTCTTTCTTTTAAGAGACAATAACATTTTACACACTGCACTTTCAGATTTAAAAGGTTCCCGGGTGTTTTCATTCTTTGTTACACATTGCATGAAAGATCATTTTCAAAAATCCATAGTAGGAGCACTTTAAACATTTAGCATGATATTAGTGTTAAAAAAGAAAAATCATGTACTGGCCTTGTCGATGCCTCGTTGAAGAACATCCAACACATCAGAAGCTGATTCACTTACAGGAACCAGGTTAGTGAGTTTATCCACCCAGAAAAGCACCTAAACAGATGATTTAGGTCTTTTGATTTGATTTTTTAACAGAAATATAAGATGCACATTTATGCTTTTAAGCGTCATGTCTCATTGACTTCCATTGTTTTCTGATCAGTCAATACCCAACATATGAAATGCCAGATCTGTAGGAGAGCATGTTCAGTGTGAGCACTAAAGCGTGTGTTGTTTCCGATGAGTGTGTGTGTGTGTGTGTGGCTGGAGGTCTGATAATTAGGACCCATCTGATAAAGTGCTCAATTGCTTCTTAGAGTCGTCTGCATCTGAGCAGAAAAGAACAGCTCAATTGGTTTCATTAGAAGACACACAATACACTAATAACAGTTACAAGATAGCAAATCCATCCGCTAATTAGAGCGAGATGATTGATATATCAGGACAAGGTTGTTTTCTGATCCTCTGACAAACGTGAGTCTGTGTGAAGCATCTCGGTAATTGTCGGAGGGGGAGGCAGAGATGACGTCGGCGGTAATTACTCCCAAATTATTCACGCAATCAGCCGAACGCAGAAAATGAAGTTTGGACCCCACGCGCTGCTGGAGAAGTGGCCACACACACATTAATATGGAGCAGAAAGAACCAGAAAGACACAGATGGAAGAATGACGGCGGTAAACAAGCTTTCAAACTGGATGTTTACCAAAAAAGTGACAAATCGTAATCCTGTTGTCACATTTATGGAAAAAAGGAGATGACTCACACAGTGAGGGAATAATCAGTATAAGATGTAGTGAACAAAGTCAGAGCATGTAGTGAAATATATATATTTAACAATAAAAATCAATTATACATAATTAATTAGTATTTGTGTGTGCGTAT